>JAODAL010015995.1:0-82043 GCA_025379985.1 Phyllomedusa bahiana | reverse complement strand
GGGGAAGGCGGGGGAGTCAAGAACCCCGCGGTCCTGATTGGCTTCACCTTGCACATGTCAGCACTTGCCCTTTTTCCTCCCAGAGTGCTTTGCCCATGTAGCGCCATGTGCTCGCAGCCATTTTATCAATCAAAAGCACATTTCGTTCACCGAAGTCCCCCAAAGTTCGACTTCGGTTCCGAACCGAAGTTTTCCTAAAATTTTTAAACGAATTCCACTTCGTTAGAATCGATTCGCCCATCTCTAGTTAAAATCAAAGCATATTCTTGTGTTTTAAAATGGCCAGTCAAAGTTCAGACCTAAATCCCACTGAGAATCTGTGGCATGACATGAAAATTGCTGTTCACAAATGTTCCCCAACAGATCTGACTGAGCACGAGCTATTTTACAAAGAAGAATGGGCAAAAATTCCAGCCTCTAGATGTGCAAAGCTGGTAGAGACATACCACCATAGACTTTCAACTGTCATTGCATTTAAAGAAGGTCCTGCAGAGTATTGTCTCATGGGGGCTACATACATATGCATAACACACTCTTCAGATGCTAATTTTCAAAAATTTTCGTTTCTCTTCAGACTTCACAAATAATTTCTTCTTTGGTTGTTTATAACATAAAATATCAATAAAATATTTTTACATTTGTGAATATAACATTTAAGAATGAGGAACAGTTCAAGGAGTATGAATACTCTTGCAACTCACTGTATTCAAGCAGGATGTATTTTATATAAATTACCAAAATGGACCTTGGCAATATATAATTTCAGGTAATAAACATGTACAGTATCCATCTATGGCTCCATTCATGTACTGTTTTCACATGCCAACTTGTACTGTTTCTGCACCAGATAAGTGCAAAAGCATGGTCGATCATGTTTTTTAGTATTGTGCAGAAACAGCACACATTTGCTAAATAGGGAAAACACGGTCTAATTAGGACTACGTTTGCCCTTTAGAAGTCAATGGCCCCACTGTGATTTCGATAAAAATGCATGTTTACAAGTATGATAAATTGCGGCCGAAAAATGTGGGTTAATACTGCCTTTCTTTTTCCATATCGTATACTTTCATACTTTTCCTTGGATTTTACCCATTTAACTTATTCCTAAGAGACCTTTGACTATATACATCCGGGCAGTGGCTGTTCAACTCTGTACAAATGTTCTGGAACCAATTGTGCATCTGCGTGAGTGAACAGATGGTTGTAAGCATCAGCCGGTTCTCAACTGAGAAAACTGTCCTTGCCTTCATGATCACTGTACATACAGCGCTCAATGTGACTACAAGGGCTTGGTGGTTACAGATGCCGCTGGGTTTTATCAGGCACAATCAGCTCTATAGTAAGTACAGAGGGTTATTTCCTCCTGTATTTCCACTGTAACTGGGGTTAATATATCAGCCCCAGTTACATGGGAAATCAGAAAAAAAAAATGTAAAAAGTATTAAAAAAGAACATTTAAATGGGTTTTCTCACTACAAAGATAGCAGATTAACTAATGTAACATGTAGGGACAGGTAATTGAAGACTAAATACATTGGTCTTTGGATTTTACCTTGGTCAGGAGATAAGAGAGATTTTAACTGTTCTGAGTGCACACAAGTGTCTGAAGGTTACCATTCATATCTCCCTCCCTGATCAGACAGAGAGCAGGGAATGATGTCCCCATGGTCTGAGCTCACTTCAGAACAGGCTTTTTGGACAACAGTTATGTACTTGGTATGCCCCCATGTGTCCTACGGGAATTAACGACTTACTGCCACAGCCAGTTTTGATCTTTATAACAGAGCGCTTTTTCAAATCTAATGTGTCACTTTATGTGGGAATAATTTTTTAATGCTTTTACCTATCCATGTTATTCAGAGATTGTTTTCTTGTGGTACATTGTTCTTAAAGTTAGTAATAAATTTTGGTACATACAATGCCATTTTCAAAGTGCAAATATTTCAAAGTGTAAAACCTAGTTATACCACACATAATATATTATAACTAGCGTCTATCATATGTCTACTTTGTTATAATTTTTTACATTTTTTTAATTTATTTACCACATTAGAGAGCTTATAAGTTTAGTAGCAATTTTTCACATTTTTAAAAAACACCTATGCAACACATGTTTTTTTAGTGACCATTCCACCTCTGGTGTGAATTTGAGTGGCCTATACACTAGACACGTTAACGGTCCCGGTTGTAGGAGTGGATCCACTGGACCACCGCAAGCGATGGTATAAGCCAAGCCAGTTAGCGGAGTCTAAGTAGGTCCCGTTTTCACCAGAGCCCGCCGCAAAGTGGGATGGACTTGCTGCGGCGGGAGTCTACCAGGTCGCTACCCCTGACCCGACTGGCAGCCGAGGTATAGCGTGGTACAGAATCGTAAGGCAGGCTCGTAGTCGGGGACAGGCAGAAGGTCAGGACAGGCGGCAGAGGTTCGTGGTCAGGAGACGGACGCTAACGGTACGGTACACGGAAGATCAGAACAAGACTTTCAGGAAACGCTTTCTCTATAGGCAAAGGCACTAAAGATCCAGCAGGGAGTGGGCGGAAGCGCCCAGGTAATATAGAGGCAGCGCCCGGCAATTAGCCAATTACCGGCGCGCGCACACCCTAAAGCACTGGGACGCTTGCGCCGAGCAGCAGGAGGCTGCTGTGAGACTGGAGCGCGGCCGGGTGAGTACCGGCGCGCAGGGGGATGAGTGCACCCGTCGCCCGACAACTGGGCCCCGGCAGCACTCGCCCCAGTAGCGGGGGCACCAGCAGAGCTGCGACAGCATCCGCAGCCCGAGTTGTGGGCTGCGGCGCCGTTCACAACAGACACCCTCATAAATGCCCCATCCAAGAATCCACCCTTAAAGTACTCAAAACAGCACTTAGGAAGTTAATTAAGCCACTCTGTGTTTCACTGGAATCAAATTTAACTTTTCTGCAGATTTTACATTTTAATCTATTACTTACTGGAACACAGTAGATGTTACCAGAGAAACACAACTCGTGAAAATGGAAAAAAGAAAAACAGCTGGTGTCGGTGTTGCCAGCCCTGACCCCCCTGCCACTGTCTTCTTACATCTCCATACTCTTGCTCCACTCCTCTCTCCTGTCATTACCAGGCCAATGGACAACCACCACCTTGGGCCTTCAAGCCTGTGCTCAGCGTCAGTTGGTTGATGTTCTTACATTGATCCTGGCCTCTGTGGTGCTGTGTGTTTTACTGTCACCTGGTTCCAATACATGCAGTTGTACCTACCGCCATGCCAGTCTACTTCTGCTGTTACCTGCTGCCAGGTCAGTCTACCACCTGCCTGTGACTCACCACCTCTGCCTGCTCCCGCAGTTCTATGCCTGGCACCTTCACAGTCAACACGAGTAGCCATGTCAGGGGTAACGACTTGGGAGTCTCCCGCAGCCAACTCACCTTGCAGCAGGCTTTGGTGAATACCGGGGGGGCTCCTTATACTCTGCTCCCTGGAGTGGTCTTCACCATTTCACGCAGTGATACTGCTGATCCACCACCTGCATACCCACTAACTGTTACAACACTATAGGACAATAGGCTGAACTGGATGGATATCTGTGTTGTTTTGACCTTCCAAACTATGTAGCTATGTAATTAAATTGCATTGCATTGTACTTACATACATTGAAAATCAAAAAATCTTATTTTTGCCCTTATATTTTCTTGCCTCGACTACTGTAACTCCATGTCTAGCAGTCTCCCTTTCTGTAAACTCTCCCCTCTCCAATCTGTCCTGAATGCAACAGCTAGGCTCATCTTTCTTTCCAGCCGCTATACTGATGCCTCTACCCTGTGTCAGTCACTCCACTGGTTGCCCATTCAGTACAGAATACAGTTTAAACTAATCACGCTCACCCATAAAGCTCTCTAGTTCTGCATCTCTTCCCTCATCTCTGTCTACCACCCTATCTAGACTCTCCGTTCTGCTGATAATGTTAAAATAAATGCCTCCATTATCCAAACCTCCTATATTCGTCTCTAAGACTTCCCAAGTGCTGCTCCACTGCTCTGCACTACCCCATATGATCAGGCTAATTAGCAACACTTCTTAGCTAAACCTATCAGGATCCCTAAACTCTACCCCTCGCATTCAGTCACACACTTCTGACCACGGTCATAACTAGAGAAAACTGGGCCCCATGGAAAAGGTTTGGATGGGTCCCTCCTCCTGCCAGCCTCTCTTCAACCAGAAACATTTACCAGTGCCTCTTAATAATAGTCATGCAGTTACCAGATAATGCAAATAGCAAATACCTCACCATACATATCACCATTATACTGTTACCAAACAAATCCACTATACCAAGACCAACATTACCAATAGTGCTACAAGATTTCAATTATACCGCCAGAACCACAACCACAAATAACCTCCACATAGTGACTGGATAATACCACTACACTATTGCTATATAAAGATCCCTATACAAAGATCTATATTACTGCCATACAGTTACTATATAGTGATAGATACCTGTGTACCCAGGTTCTGCAGACTGTATATTACCACCATACAGTTACCATATAGTGACAGATACCTGTGTACACAGGCTCTGCAGACTGCTTATTACCCCCCTAGGAGTGCCCAAATACTGGTAGCTACTAGTGCACAGACTCTGCAGACTGTATATTACCACCATACAGTGACTCACAGAAGACGTCTTCAGTGATGAGTTGTTCACTTTCTCTTTTCTTCTGCATCCGATCCAGACCTCCATGAACACATCTCCCAGGCACCACTTGTCCTTGCAGAATTTGCACACAAATATCTTAGCATTCTCACCATTATTACTAGATAGGTAGGTAGGCAAGGTAGGTACAGTGTAGGAAATAATTATTTAATCACTTGCTGATTGTGTAAGTTTGCCCACTGACAAAGACATGGACAGCCTAATAATTTTAAGGGTAGGTTAATTTTAACATTGAGTGATAGAATATCCAAAATAAAATCCATAAAATCACATTGTATAAATTATATAAATGTATTTGCATTTTGCAGTGAGAAGTAAGTATTTGATCCATCTGGCAAACAAGACTTAGGGTGAGATGACCGAAAATTGGCGTATCTACGTCAGTTTTTAGACGCACTAAATAAGTGTAAACTGCGCCAGAAAGTCTGACCATTTCCTTATGGAGGCGCACAGTGCATAATTTTTAGGCGCATTACAATTAGAGATGGGCGAATTTCTCAAAAATTAGATTCGGTGACTTCAACAAATTTTCCGTCAAAATTAGTTTCGGTCCGAATTGCTTCGGGACGAATCGCGATAAAAACAGCTTTTTCCCAGGCTGCACAGAGCCTGCAGGGTGCTGTAGAACGTTGTGCCATGTTTAAATATGCAGAGGGAGTAGGTTGGTCTTCTTTAAAATTGTTGTGTTTTAGTATGACACGACATGACTGCCGCCCTCTTTAATCGCTTTACTATAAATTTCCTGGGCACTTAAGAGGGCAAAACTGACCAAAAAACTGAAGCGGGAATTTAGCCCGATAAAGTCATGGAAACGACAGCTGGAAAAAAACAAGCTGGGGGCTCAGGTGGCAACATCAGTGACAGAGTGTGGGTGGTACGGGGCAGCCACAGCAGCATGAGGTCAGAGAGTGGCACAATGACATTCTGGAGGTGGCAAAAACAGGGTTAGGCCACAGAGTGGCACAATGACACAGTGTGGAGGTCACGGCGCACAGCATGAGGTCAGAGAGTGGCACAATGAGAGTTTGGAGGTCACGGCATAGGGCCCCGCAGCATGAGGTCAGGCAGTGGCACAATGACTTCTGGCGGGGCAAAAACAGGAGTAGGCCACAGAGTGGGACAATGACAGAGTATGGAGGTCACAGGGAGCAGCAGCATGAGGTCGAGAGTGGCAAAATGACATTCTGGAGGGGCAAAACAGTAGTAGGCCACAGAGTGGACAATGACAGAGAGTGGAGGTGACGGCAGCAGCAGCATGAGGTAGAGAGGGCACAATGACACAGTGTGGAGGGCACGGCAGCAGCCACAGCAGCAGCATGAGGTCAGAGAGTGGCAAAAATACATTATGGAGGTGGCAAAAACAGGGGGTAGGCCCAGAGTGGCACAATGGGCACAGAGTGGAGGTCACGGCAAAAAGCGCATGAGGTCAGAGATTTGGGACAATGAAATTCTGGAGGTGGCAAAAAACAGGAGTAGGCCACAGAGTGGCACAATGACAGAAGTGTGGAGGTCAGGGAGAAGCAGCATGAGGTCAGAGAGTGGGACAATGACAGTGTGGAGGTCCCCCGGCCCCAACAGCAGCATGAGGTCAGGAGTGCACAATGAACTTTGGGGGCGGGCAAACAGGAGTAGGTCAACAGTTTGGAAAAATGACAGGGTGGAGGGGACGGCAGCCCGCAGCATGAGGTCAGGAGTGGCCATCAAGGGGAACAGGGTGGAGGGGCCGCCGGTGAGGCAGCAGCAGCAGCATGAGGGCAGACAGTGGGGACAATGAGAGTTTGGAGGTACGGCCAGCCCCAGCAGCATGAGGTCCCGGAGTGGCACAATGACATTCTGGGGTGGCAAAAACAGGAGTAGGCCACAGGAGTGGGCACAATGACAGAGTGTGGATGGTCACGGAGCAGCAGCATTGAGGTCAGAGCAGTGGCACAATGACAGAGTGTGGAGGGTCACAGCCAACAGCAGCATGCGGTCAGAGTGTGGCACAATGGACACGTGTGGAGGGCACGGCAGGCAAGCCAGCCACAGCAGGAGGCATGAGGTCAGCAGTGGCACAAGAAGAGGTGTGGATGGTGACGGCGGCAGCCACAGCAGCATGAGGTCAGAGAGTGGCACATTCGATTCTGGAGGTGGCAAAAACAGGAGTAGGCCACAGACGTGGCCACAATGACAGGTGTGGAGGTCACAGTAGGCAGCAGAGATGAGTCAGAGAGTGGGCACAATGAAATTCTGGAGGTTGGCTACTTAAAAACAGGTATTAGGCCAACAGAGTGGCACAATGAGCAGAGTGTGGAGGTCACTGGCAGCAGCAAGGCATGAGGTCAGAGAGTGGCACAATGACAGAGTGTGGAGGTCACCGGCAGCAGCCTCTGCAGCAGCATGAGGTCAGGCAGTGGCACAATGAATTCTGGAGGTGGCAAAACAGTAGTAGGAGCCACAGATTGGCACAATGACAGAGAGTGCATTGTGACTGGCAGCGGCCAGCAGCAGACATGAGGTTCAGAGAGTGGAACGAAGGAAAAGTGTGAGGGGGCAGCCCCGGCAGCCGCCAACTGCAGCAGCATGAGGTCAGACAGTGGCACAATGACAGTGTGTGGATAGGTGAACGGCGGCCAGCCACAGGCAGCTTGTAGGTCAGAGAGAGTGGCACATTTCATTCGGGAGGTGGCAAAAACAGGAGTAGGCCACAGAGTGCACAATGACAGAGTGTGGAGGTCACTTTATCAGCTGCATGAGTCAGAGAGTGGAACAATGAACATTCTGGATGTGGTATAAAACAAGTAGGTTGGCCACAGAGGTGGGACCATGAACAGAGAGTGGAAGGTGTGGCAGCAACTGCATGAGGTCAGAGAGTCCAGAGAGTGGCACAATGATACGGGTGTGGAGCTGACCCGCAGCAGCAACAAACAGCAGCGAGCTAGCAGCATGAGGTCAGAGAGTGGAAAATGACACAGTGTGGATGTACGGCACAGCAACAGCAGCAGCAGCATGAGGGTCATAGAATGGCCACAATGACAGAGTGTGGAGGTGTGGTGGCAATACCAGTCCCTGGTAAAGATGGTGGGTAGGCCAGATGTTTAAACTACATCTTAAATATTTTCATCATTCTTTTATTGCAATCATCTAAAATATCATATTCATTTATTTATAACCCCTACAATACTACACTAAATTTATCTTTCTTTTCAATTAATACTACTTCACTCCAATTCAAATTTTATACAAAAACCCCCCACTCCCCCCCCCCCCCCCCCCCCCCCCCCCCCCCCCTATCCCATCTCCCCCCCCCCCCTCCCCCCCCAAATATTCTTATGGAAATCCTGGCCACTCCACACCTGATTCATCTTGACAAAGGTTCAGTCGTTCCTACATTTCCTGTGGTACATAGCGGGTTCTCCTTGGGGGGTAACGATTGGCACCTGCCGCAATGAAACACTCGCTTCTGATGCCAACCTATGGACGGGCAGGACAGCGTCTCCACTGCAAACTCGGCATGTTGCGGCCACTCATCCAGTTTGGCTGCACAGTAGTCAGCGGATCTTCTAACTGGGGTAGACAGAGTGCATCTGGACGAGAGATGATGGCAAAGAGAAACAGCTCCCTTCTTGCAGAGGTGTTGGAGCTTAATGGCATTGCAATGGAATGCGTGCACTGGGCGCTGCTGCTGATGTTTCTGCGGGGCCTGATGGGACCACCACATCTGAGCCACGTTCTCCCAGGCACAGGATGAGTGACGCTGCATGTGTTGACCCACAGGGCCGTGGTGCCAACGTTAGCTCCCTGGCCACGCTTCACTTTTGCCCACAGATTCTACTATACCCATATTCGGCTCCTCCGGTGTATTACCAAAGAATCTGACACACTTCGGAGTAGGATTTTTACCCGCCCAACCCGCTCCGCACTGAGTGACTACTACGCCGCTGCCTCGCTG
This sequence comes from Phyllomedusa bahiana, assembly GCA_025379985.1. NCBI lineage: Eukaryota > Metazoa > Chordata > Amphibia > Anura > Hylidae > Phyllomedusa > Phyllomedusa bahiana. The sequence goes on along the minus strand of JAODAL010015995.1, from coordinate 73,414 downwards.
AGACCCTGTAACGCTACTTTCTTGGACCTGCGAAGCGGGTTTTTTAACCGTGGCCGATTGGCTACTGATCACACTGCTCGCTACCCTGCTGACTCAAGGCTCCACACAACCCACATTGCTGGGCTGCGTCCGGCTACCTGACCGGCGCAATTGACGCTCTCTTTTCCTGACGTATGATGAAACCCTTGCTTCACCCGGCTCCAAGTCGGTCGGCTACATCATCACGATTTGTGTTTAATCGTCAATGCTGTCCTCATCGCCGGTCTTTGGTATGCAGAGGCTGAACCTCACATCATGACCTCCATGCCACTCTCCACATCTATACTTGCCACCTACTGCAAGAAGAAGGGGAATATTGGCACATTTCTTCGCTGCCAAGTAGCTGCTGACTTGCCCTCCTCAAATTGTTCATTCTCGCTATATAGTGGCGCTCTGAGCCCAGACCACATAGTAGATCTCTGGCTGAGGGGAAAACCGGTGGGACAGAGGAGGGTTGCAGGACAGGTGTAGGGACCCCGCTGACCTGCTCCTGAGCCATGCCAACTAAGGGTGATGTGTTCTGACGTTCCCACGACTTTGGCTGGGTTTGTCAGATGTATCGTGGAGAGGAAGTGGTCATGACCTAGTCAACCAATCTCAAGAACCCTTGGGTTGCTGCGGTCAAACACCGGCCGCTAGATGACAGCGGCAGTCTGTGGCCTCACCGAGTGGGACCCTGCTGCGAAAGTCCCTGGCTGTGCTGCGACCTGGGGCCTGCTCCGGTATGTTGTGTCACTGGCCACTTGCAGTGAAGAAGACTGCTAAAATCTCTTGTCTGACATACTGTTGTTCTAAAATTGTACAGAACACTGTTGATGAAGATATCTGTATATGATAAATTACCACCACCTGTATTTGACATCCAATGAAACACTAACAAAGCTTGGGTAACACTTGGATATAAATGCGCTCACAATGGGCAAGAAAAATTTACTTTTGTATGTGTCGTTTAAAACACTGTGTAATTTTACTGAATATAAAAAGCACAAACAGGCTTATTAACCTTCGTGATATGAATTATTCTACAGGCAAAATTTCTTTTTTGCAGTGAAAAGAAAGTTTCTTTTACTAAGTACAACTACAGAAAAAATAACTTAGTTAACCTTGGATGTAAATTGTGCAAAGGAAATTTTTTTTTTTTTTTTTTTATGCTGCCCAACAATTACCAGCTTTGTTTTTTTTTTTAGCGCGTTAAATATGGAGTGTATTTTACGGTACACAACAACAGAAAAAACTCGTAATTAAACCCTCGGTTATGTGATGTTATGCGACAGCCAAAATGTCTTCTTTGGCGGTAAAAAAGGACATTATTTTAATGAATTACAATGCAGAAAATACTAGTTAACCTCTTGGATGTAAATGCGCAAAAGACATATGCTGCAACAATTACCAGCTTTGTAGCATGTTAAATACGGCATGTAATTTTACAGATACACAACAACAGAGAAAAACTTTGTAATTAACCCTCGGTTATGAGTTATGCTGAAGGAAAAATTAATTTTTTGGCAGTGAAAAAAAAAGAACGTTTATTTTTATAAGTTTAACAACTGCAGAAAAATACTGAGTTAACCCTTGGATGAAAATTGCGCAAATAAGAAATTGCTGCCAACAATTACCAGCTTTGTAGCGTGTTAAAAACGGCATGTATTTTTCTGCCGAACACCACAACAGAAAAAACTTGTAATTAACCTTCGGATGATGGAATTATGCTACGCCATAATTTTCTTTTTGACGGTGAAAAAAACATTTTCTTTTAGTGACCACAACAGCAGAACAACGCTTAATTAACCCCTGGATCTAAGTTGCCAAAAAAAATGACAACCAAAAAAATTAAAGTGGTTTTTGGATTGTAAAAATGCTGTTTCTTTAACTGAATAAAAGGAAAAGGTTTAAAAACCCCCTTGGTATTCAAGTCTGAAAACTGAGCAGATAGCGTTAAAATGTACAGCAGCTCATTGGACCATACGGACTTATCCAATACCCCCAAATCAGAATTAAAGAAAGAGAAGCAGTTTGAACGACATGACACCCCCCAAAAATCGCTTTTTAAAAAAGTGAGTTTTTAGTATAAATCACAAGCAGCCGGGGGCAGCACCTTCCTACACAGTACAGTGAGAGCATATGAGCTGCCAGCTAAACCCCGACTTATATAGTCATGACGTCACAGAATCCCCCCGGTCTTGATGGCTTCATCTTTTTCACAGTCATGAGGCTACCCCCTTTTCCCCAGATTTTTTTTGCCCCATAAAAACCCATGTGCTCGCACCATTTTTAATCAAAAGCACCTTACCCGCGAACCCCCAAATTTCGCTTCGTTCGAACAAAATTTTTTCGAAATTCAAAAACAAATTTCCACTTCTTAGAATCGATTCTCCCATCTCTAATTACAGCTTCTTTACTCTCTTGTCTATTTTCTCTAAGATTTTGTCAATATCCACCTAAGTTCTTGGGATATTGTTGAGGGAGCCCATTTGGGTGTTTTTGTTGCCAATTTTTACCATTTTGTTAGGTTATGATTTTTTTTATGTTATTCATTTCAATAGCACCATTATATTCCACATGCTATACAGGGTGTATTTTTTCAATTTTTTCTTTTCCCCACTGGGGTTTGCAGCTGAAAATTTTGGATATACAGTTTGGGGTAGATAAGGTAACCCAAAAAGGTACCACAAAAGCCTAAAAGAAAAAAGGGTTATACACAATCACTGAAATAACTATAAAGCTTAACCCTTTTTTAATATTTTAAAATACACTACTAACCCAAAAATTAAAAAAACCCCAAAAAGTCCATTACATATAATGACAATATGCATGACAATAATGGTCTGACTTAAGCCCTAGTACACCCTACATACCATAGGAAAATATGATGGTACTATAGAAAAAATGGCTTATGACCCATTAGGACCCTTAAAGTAAACCCCTTTTTTCCAATTTTGTATGGAATTTCCCTCGGGGTCCAAAATCAATCTACATACATATGTCACTAAATCCACACCATATAAACACAAATAAATTCAAAATTAATTAGATTTATCAACTTTTTTCAAGTACTGTTACAATGATGACTTATTCTCCACAATGGCAATGGCAACACTGCTCATATCAAAATGCAATATATATGGAGAACGTATTCAGACATCAAACTGGTCTAGAAAAAGTACTTGTACTGTACAATGGTGAAATAGTCTCCAGAATGGCAGTGGACACACTATCAAAAGGGTTTTCCCATTAATTGCTTTGGATATGAGCAATGTACCACATTGTGGAGATTACTTCATCATTGTACAAGTACCCGAAAAAAAGTTCCTAAATCTAAGTAATTTTGAATTTATTTGTGTTTATAGGTGTGGATTTATGACAATGTATAAAAATTTGTTTTTGGGGCCCCTGAGAATTTCCCATACAAATTTGGAAAGAAAAGCGGGGGTCAAGGGCGTTAATGGTCATGGGCAATTTTTTTTTTATTCCAATATTTTTTCCTATTGTTATGGGGGTGTCAGGGCTTACGCAGACATTAGGTGGGGCTTTTTGACAATGTCCCCCGTGCATATTGCTTGTTAGTTAAGGACTTTTTGGGGTTGTTTTTTTTTTGGGGTTAGATGTGTTTTTTAAAAATTATTAAAGGTTACGTTTTAAGTCATTCAGTGATTGGAATTCGGGTTAATCAGTATGTTTTGGGGGAGTGGGGGGGGAAACTGGGGGAAACCCACAGAAACGGGGGAGAATAAAAAACCCCTGCAATGTTTTTATTCAAAGCCAGTAGCAACATTGAAAGGGAAAGAGTCTAACCACTGACCATACACGCCCCAAATTTTTTAAATAAAAATAAAAACATATATTTATAAACACACTAACCTAAGAGTATTTTTTTTAAAGAGAGTATGTAAAGTTCAGGAATATCTGAGATGCTAAGGTTGAAGAAATACCAAGAGTACTTATGAAGAGGTCAGTTGTTAGCTTGGTATAAGTGTGTATATCAGGTAAACATTTATTTGATGGGATCAAGTCGGGAAACCTGGGTAAAATTTTCGGTTAAAGTAATTTCTTTCGTTTAGGGGGGTATATATCTTATCGTATCAACAGAGGTGGGTCAGAGACATGTTCTCTTGGGAATAACTGAAAACTTGTAATAAAGGAACTGTATTGTGCAGTGTCAGCAACATACACAAGATCAATCCGGGAAGATTATTTTGTTATTTGCTAGATAATGGTAACATGAAGTTAGATAAAATCCTAAGAAGCATATTGGGTACTGTTGGGGCATCAGAATTGGGGTAATGACCCCTTAAGCACTGCTTGTACAATGAAAATTGTTAGATGTTAAATATGCAGTAGCAGAGCTTTATAAGTTATTTGATTCCTTCTAATAGTTTTTTTTTTTTTTTTTATTGTATGAGCAAATTAAAAATGGGTTAGCTTTTATAAATCTTCTTGATACCAATTAAAAGGACTAAGTGATTTGACCCACAATAGATTTTAGACACTGGTTTTATGCTGCAGTAAGATATCTAAAGCCAATGATGTGTAACACAAAATTAATTGAGTCATCACAACTTAATTGCAGCAGTCCCCTCTATAACTTGTTGCCAACTCAGGTCAGAAACTGGACATAGTTTTTGTGTAGGCCCAAAAAATTTTTTGGGGTCACAAATACAACTTTTGGGGTATTTCGGAGGAACAACAAGTTAATGCTTAATGCTAGACAGTGGCTGGCCTGCTTTGGAATTCTTGGTATGTAATCAGCATCAAAAAATTTGATAACGACCTGCAAAATAAATGTAATGCATTGTTATGCTGCACAGTTAACGGTGCAAAATATAAACTATAAAAAAAATTATTTTAAAAATTTGGTTGTGTTTTTTTTATCCTAAATTAAAAAAGTTAATAAAAATTTTAAAAATGGGGGGAAGAAACCCCCTTTTAAAACGGACCAAAAAACAAAAATTTTTCCTTTTTAAACTGCTCTTATCTCTAAACAAAAGCCACTGAAAAGCATTAAAAATAGTTTAAAAAATACCATGAAAACCTAGTGTTTTAAAAGGGCCCATTTTAGTTTTGATTTACTCCCCCCTTTAAAAATTCCATTGAAAAAATTTTAAAATTGATACTGCAAAAAAAAAAATTTTCCCTCCTTTTTTAAAAAATGGGGTGTTTGAAAAAAAAACAAACAAAAAAAAAATTGCTTGAGAATTCAGACCAAAACTGGCTTGGGGGTTCCCAAAGGGGAATGAAGGATATGCCCTTTTTCACTTACAAAAAAATCTCATTAGGGTACACCCCTTAAAGTTTTGAGCCACAAACAACTAAAACAAGCATAACTTTCAAAGAATTATACTTGTTTCTGTGCAATTCACCATCCACCATCACAGAACCTGCAAAAAGACAAATTAATTTAAGTGTTCCGCCTTCACTTCATCTTAGGCAATAAACAGACAGGTTTTGGTAATTTTTTAAGGGCAGTTTCCCGTTTTTTAAATTTCCCGGAAAACCCAAACTTTTACCTGTGCTGTAGAGGCTTAAAGGGAAAAAATCGTTCTTTTATTTCACACAGAAACGGGTTTTTTTTAACTGAGGGAAAAAAGCAAAAAACCAAATAACTTGGCAAAAATTATAGAACATGTAAAGTACCGTTGGTTTTCTCGCAGTATTTTTAATGTGCTGTGTGGACTTAGCTTTAACTTCTTGCACAAAAGATGTCACGTGAAGGGAGGTGCAGTGAGCCCTAATTTGGAAAACCCAGCCCCCTGCCGCTGCCTCCCTTAAACGTGCTGCCCTAGATGGGAAGACGGAAACTGGGCGAGGGTCCCTCCCCCTTGCAAAGTGCCTGGGGTTTTTGGAGAAGCAAGAAAATCAAAAAATCCAGGTCAATATCAAATGGGAAACCCCAAAGCCACAAATCAAAAAACCAAAGGAAATAAACGAAAACAACCCGGGAGGTAAAAAAGCCACCCAAAAAGGGAAGCAAACACAAAATCAGGAGACAAGCCGGAGCAGGAGACCAAGCCGAGTCGGGTTTATACGGGGTTTGCAAAAACAACAAAACAAAAAACAAGAAAAAAAAACCAAAGTACCGGGAAAATCACGGCGCACAGTCAGCTTTCAGGATTTTAAATGGGCTTCCTGGATACCGCCCCTGCAGCGTTTGGGAGGGGCCCCCCGGGACCTCCCATTGTCTGGACACTCGCCCCCCCTGTCGGGAAGGGGCGGGCGCTGTCACTCACAGAGTTTTGTCAGCACAAGTAAATAAAGGGAGGAACGCACAACCCAGCTTTTTTGGCGCCTGCCCCTGCAGCCCTGACACACCCTTACCTGACAGTACCCCCCCTTTTAGGAGGGGCCAAACTGGCCCCTTCCCCTGGTCTGGGTCAAAACTCCCCCCTTCCCAACGGAGAAGGGGGCCTAGAGGGCGGATTTCACGGGTTTAATATACCTCTTACGAATTGCACGAGGGGGAACACTTTTTTTAAATACAGAAGAAGAGGGTTAATTTCAGCCGATAACCCCACCGGTTAACCACCCCCTAAACCACATACGGACGTTCCCGGTACCGGGGGAGGGCATAGTTCACCAGGAGGACGATTTCGGGAAAATTTAGCCCGAGCATCGACCTTTACAAATGGGGCATAGGCTTTAAACCGCTGGGGGGACCACCGCTTCCAGATAGAAAAATTAGGCCCCGCACAAACAGTAAGCCCCGCATTGGGAAAGGGAAAATCTGACAACACAAACCCTTGTCCCCCCCCCTTACCAAAATTTCCCCGAATTCCAGTCAAACACTTTATTAAAGTTTTTGAAGCCAGGGCAGCCACAACAACACATCAGCGGGGAGCCCCTTCATTGACGAACAGAATACACTTTTCAATATGATGGATCCAAAAAAACCCTCTCCACTCAGGGGAAAAATATTGGGTTGCGCCCCGAACCCAGTGGGGGTGGAGTCCCAAAAGCCACTACCCCCACGAGTCAATTTGCGGCTACAAGGTAAAGGGCCCCGACGTTTTTCAAAAAAGCATCAAACCCAAAAAAAAACGATCCAGAATCCACAAACCCCCTCCCAGAACTGGACACGACAAGTAAAGAAATCTTAACGGGTTTGCAAACAACTTAAAAGATACAAAAAGAAATTTCCTGCCACCTAGGTGATCCTCCTGCTGACCACCCTAGGCCGGGGGGTTTTTAAGGGGGGTTTTTTTATTTTGGGGGCCTGGTCTTCCGTTTTTTAGCATTCCCCCAATTCTGTGTCCAACTTCTCCACATAGAAGCACAAACCCCCGGGTGTCGAAAAGATAAACCCCCCGGTTTACTACCCAGGGGACAAAAAAAAGCCCAAAATTTCATGGGCTTTTCTGGGGGGTTTCCTCGGGAAAAAACGGGTTTTTTGGGGTGACTAAAGGTTTTTACCACCGGGGGAGGGGGGGGGGGAAAATTTTTTTCCCGCCGTCCACACCCTAAAACGTCTGCCCCCCAAAAACGGCCAGTTTCCATGGCCCTTTTAAAAAAAATACCAGGGGAGGGGAACCCCCCAAAAATCTTTCACCCTGGGGCACTAACCCTTTAAACAAAACCCGGCCCCTGAAGCTGGCGTTTCCCCCCAACGGAACGCACCAGCGCCAAATTTTTTTGAAAACTCCTCCACCGTTTTTTCTCACCCTGCCTCAAGGGGGGCAGCTTAAACCCCAGCCACAGGGTTCCCCCATCTGGGTCAATTTAAAAGTACCCCAAAAAATGGCAAAGAACCTTTCTTCAGAAACAGTTCAGGTGGATTTATGCGGTAACGAAAAAGCCCACCCCCGGGGGACCCTGAAGTAAGGACATAACAATTCCCACCCTTTGTTCCCCCATTCCCCTAGGAAAATTGGGGGGAGCCTAAAAAAAACCCGGCACAACCCTCCTAAATCCCAAAGGCCCTCCTTTTACCTTTCAAACCTGTCAGGCCCAAATGGGGAAGGGGGTTTTCCCCAGGGGGGAAAGGGGAAAAACCCGGGGCCCTCTGACGGGGGAGGGCCCCCGTTGTTTTTTAAACCCCCCAGCGCCAGAAACCCTTTACAAACTTTGGGTTTGGGCCCCCGCATTCCCGCTCCCAAACCCGAGCTTTTCATGGGGTTTCCAAAAGGGGAGTGAGACAGTAAAAGGGTTTTTGGGCCTTTTTGGGGTAATGTCACGTCAAGAAGGGTTTTCAGTGACCCCAAACCTGGAACCCAGCCCACTGCCCCTTGCCTATTTGAATTGTTTCCCCAAAAGGGGGCAGACGGAAATGGGCGAGGGTTTTCCCGGCCTGTAAAGTCTGGGGGGGGTGAAAGCAAGAATAGTAAAAACGGCCCCGGGTTTCAATATCAAATGGGGAACCCCCAAACCCAAAAAAATCAGAACCGGGGGAAAATAAACTTAAACAACCGAGGTCAAAACCCAAAAAGGGAAAGGGAAAAAGCAAAAAATTTCAGGCAAAACAACCCGGGGAGCCCAGGAGAACAACCAAAGGGCAGCTTTTAAGGGTTTTTGAAAAAACCCAACAAAAAATGAACAAGAAAAAAAGGTTTCCCGGGGAAATACCCAAAGGCGCAGCAGTCAGCTTTCGGGGATTTTTTCAAGGGGGTTTTTCCTTTGGTTTACCCCCCCTTTCAGCTGATTGGGCGGCCAACCGGGTCCTCCATTGTTGGGGCACTCGCCCCTTGCCCATTTCAAGAAGAGCCCAGCGCAAATGTACCCAGGAAGGGAGGGGCACATCAGCTTTTGGGCAGCCTGTCTGCAGCCCTTGGCACAGCTTACCCCTTAAAAAAAGAGGACCCAAAAAGAACTTTTTCAAAGTTTTCAAAAAAAAAATTTAAAATTTTCAAACTCTCCGGGAAATAAAAAACCCAGGTTTTGAGGGAAAAACAATTTTCTTTACTACGGGAAAAATTCCTCAATTTTTTCATTTACCCTATCTAACAAAAAAAAAATTCATTTTTGGGAAAAGCCCAACTTTAATTGCAAACCCTTTTTAAAACCCATTTTTACTCCCAAAAAGGGGAAGGAATCCAGCATTGAGTTTGCATTATGGATGTCATGTATAGCTTTTAAATATAGATTTAAAAATATTACCCTCCTCAACAAATTAGGTAAAATTTTACAAGGATATCTACATTTTATTTGGACCCAAACTGTAAATCAGTGCTTCTGCATTCACAAAGCATTTAAAAGGGGTTTTAATTAATTTTATCTTATTTCACTTTTTCAGAAAATAACTACACCCCCGCCCTGTTCTTTTAAGTATTAACAATACCCCTTTTGGGGAAAAGCAAAAAAAAATCTTTACCAAAATACAAAAATGGGTTTCTCTTGTCTAAAGTTATTTCATATGCTCCCCGCCCCCCTGCCAAAAAAATCTTTTTTTATCCCAAAAATATGATTCAATTTTTTCCTTACCCTTTGGGGGAAATAAAAGAGGCCAAAGTTGTTACTTAAACAAAAAACTACATTCATAATAAAAAATGCTTAAGGGGGCTTTCCCCTCGGTGCGTTTTTGGGCGTTTTTTGTGCGTTTTTTGAAAGGCTTTTTTGCAGGAAGGTACAGCAAAATTTAAAGAAATACATTTTTGCAAAAAAAAAAGCATTTAAAAAAAAAAGCATCCAAAAAGCCCCTTTGAAAGCCCCCTAATTTCCTTTCAATTAGAAAAGTCTGCTCGTTTGGGCTAGGAAAAATCAAGTTAATTTAAAATTATGTGAGAAAAAAACCCGTCCTGGAATGGGAGAGTAAAAGGCAGTAGGGAGCGAGCTACTTTCTGGTTTTTTGGGCTACTGATAAAAACTAAAGCATTGGGTGCTGTTCTCAGTCAGCCCGAAAAGGGCTCATGGTGTTAGGGACTCGGGATTTTAGAGAGGAACGTTTTAAATAAATGTGTATTAAAAAAAACCTTTGCTGTAGCTAAAAATATTTCAAATGAAAAACTCCCGCTAGGTGGGAAATGGGGTGTTAAGGAAATTTTTAAAATTCTGCCCTCTAGCCCAGTGAGGAGAAAGATTCAATATGGCGGTAATATGTGATTTAACAGCGTTTGTAAGTTGTTCACACACTGTACTGTGACATAGATTTACTGCATATCTTTAGTATTCCTCCATTATATGGTCTTATTTAAGCTGCGATTTGGAGGCAGTCAAGGAATCACAGATAAAAAAGTATCCTTTTTTACTAGTTATTATCCCTTTTGACACAGTTAGACTTTACTTTTTAAAAGGTTTTGTTAAACTTGGAAAGGGAGAACTGGAATCTACCAATTTGGGGGCATAAAATGTTCTTATAAAACCACGTTTTAAAGAAGGAAAAAAAAACCCTTAAAAATTATATTTAAATTAATATTCTTAGGATGGAATAACTATAAATCACAGTAACAAAAGGCCTTTCTATCTCCCTAACACCAGTACTTTCCTCCCTTCCTCTTCTGGTGAGGGCCCCAAATCAATCTTTTTTTTTATTTTGGGAAAAGGGTTTAACTTAATAGACCCCTTTTTGGGCTACAGCAGGGGCCTTTTTAGGGAAAAAAGAAATTGTTTGTCTAAGGGCATAAATATCCTCTGAAAAATTAGCCCCAAACATTCCGTAACACCTTTAAAAATTTTCCCCTTTTAAGAAATCTTTAATGACACATTTTGTTGCTATGGCAAAATAATTTAAAAAAAGGGTTTTTCACCATGGTGTTTCCCCGGAGTCACAATTTTGTTTTGCACTCAATTTTGTTTCCCCTTAGGATGTGGGGGGGTTCCCCATTGCAAATGATTACATAATTCGTTTTAAATTGAGCCATTACACTGACAAATACATTAGATGTTATATTTGTCAAACAGAAGGTACATGTGCTGTGAGGAGTATAAACAATTGCTTTATCTGTAAACAGAATCTTTTTTAGAGAAAAAAATTTGTTTTTTATGGTTAAGCCATCTATATAAAAGGGCATAAAGTCTGCCTTTAACTCCCCTTGCCTTAATCAGATAACAAATTAAGGGTTTGGGAACCCTGAAATTCTGAGGGACATAAACTTTCTCTTATCTTCTGACTAAAGTAAGATCAACAAACCCCTTTTTTTGAAAATTTCTTTATTTTTTTTAATGTGTTAATAGTATCAAAATTATGGAAAATTTTTCTCTTACATTTTTTTCAAATATTAAATTTTTTTGTTGTTTTTTTATACTTTTAAAAACTTTTATTTCCAAAATGTTAAACCTGTTTTTTTACTTTATTTGGTAGGATAGGGTCAACTAGGTGGGCCAAATTTTTTGGGGTCGGGCCTAATTTGGGGGGGGTCCTTTTCCCCTTTTGGTTACAGTGTAGGGTCACCCTTATTTTCTGAGTGTTTTGTTTTTTTTCTTTCTCCTCAAGAGATCTGTGTTTTGAATATTTAGGTATTTATGTATTTATTTGTTTTTGATTAATAAAGGTGAAGTTTTATAGAGTATTCTATAACGTGGATATTTTTAAAATCGACAAAGTAATATATTTCGAAAAAGTCTTCAATTATCTGTCCCTTTATGTAGAAAGATAATCTTTGTAATGAGAAAACCCCTTTATTCCAATCACTTTAGCGCTGAAGAAACCTCACCAATAGATGCACAATATATAGACAAAGTAAACCAAATTTGCAGGCTGGAGAAAAGAAACAGATGGCAGAACTGAAAACATGACAAGTTTTGAAAAGTTGGACTCTCAAGCTAAAATATACTCCATATGCTTACTGTCTGTATATAATACTATGATACATCATATTTTTAAGCAATGCCAAAAACATTCATTGACTTCACCATATGCTTAGCTCTTCCTTGTGAAGAAATTTTTTGTACTTTGTACTTCTGTTATTCCCACCTAACCTCCACTCTCGCCTTGTCAGTTCCTCTTTTCTTTGCAATCTTGATTCTTTTTCTTCCTTCCTATATTCTACTCTTTAACATTAATTTTATTTTTTGTCTCTCTGCTTTATATATTAATTACTTCCTTTAGAATTTGAAATATTATTATCCACCAACATGGTTAATATATTAATTGCTGCACTTCAAGAGATTTCTCAATGTGACCTTTTTGTACACAATTTCAATTCCCATATTTTTGTGATGTTAAACATTCTTTCTAATAATAATAAATTAAGATTTGGTATTTTTAGGTATCTTTTATTTATTTTTTTATTTTATTTTTTTTTTACACTAAATCTATTAAACTTTTAATGTATTTATGCATCAGTTTCATCTAATGAAGTTCTACTTATGTAAATACAATCCTATTTGCTACATATACTTAGGGAAATCTAAGTAAGAGAACTGTGGAAATGTAAAAGAAATTATCTTTATACAGTAAATGAGATGTTGGCAGCCAAGTGTCTATTAACCCACCATATGTGTCACTTATTATGAGCCCTCCGCTACAGATGAGCAAATTTCTCAAAAATTAGATTCAGCCGATTCGCTGCATTTTTCGCAAAAAATCGTTTCAATCCGAATTTATTTGTGCCAAATAGCACTAAAAACAGCTATTTCCTGGCTGCACAGAGCCAGTGTGGTGTTGTAGAACATTGCGCAATGCTCAAATATGCACAGGGACTGTGGTTTGGTATTGAAACAATGCTGTATTTTAGTATGACACGCAGATGACAGGTGCCACTCTTAGAATCACTTCACACTTCACTTATCTGGGCAGTTACAGGGGAAACACTGACCAAATAACTGAAGTGGGAATGCAGCCAGACAGTGTATTGTCAGCGCCAGATAGAAAGAACCAAGTTGAGGGCTAAGATCCCATTATAGCATCAAAGAGCCCACTCCTTTTACACCATCATCAGATGATTCCACAGATTATGACAGAACCTGTTCTGTTAAATGTTGATAAATGTAGAGCCCCTTCCTCCCCAAAAGAGTGGAGAGGATGTCAGCAGTAATTTTGCGCAGACATCACTGATCATGTTGCCCTTCCTTTGATCCATCAGTGTCCGCTTTCAATCGATCAATAATCCTTCAGTATTGCTAAAGCCAAAAACAAACTGTAGTTGATCCAAAACAGAAATAATGAGTAAATGGGATATTTACATGTCTTCTGTGTTTTTTATTCACTCCTTTTTTTTGACTACCAAATCATCAGACAATCCTGATGCAAACAAAGGACCATGTCATAGTGGCCTTATGGCTTCTCCGGAGACACAATCGTTGTTTATCTTTTTCATTGCTTCTGACAGATTAAAAGAAGGGGAAAACCAAACATAGTGGCAACGTCATAGAGTGGAGGAGGGTGGAAACAGTATTAGGAAACCACAGGGTGGTCAAGTCAGAGAGTAGTCAGTTGGCAGCAGCATGAGTAGGCCACATAGTGGCACAATGACAAATTGAGGAGGTGGCAGCATCATGAGCAGTCCACAGAGTGGCAAGTGAAAGATTGTGGAGGTTGCAGCAACATGGGTAGGCCACAGAGTGGCACAATGACAGATGTGGAGGTGGCAGCATCATGAGTAGACAACAGAGTGGCAAGTGACAGATTTTGGAGGTGGCAGCAACATGAGTAGGCCACAGATTGGCACAATGACAGATTGTGGAGGTGACAGCATCATGAGTAGTCCACAGAGTGGCAAGTAACAGATTGTGAAGGTGGTAGCAACATGAGTAGGCCACAGATTGGCAAAATGACACAGTGTGGAGGTGGCAGCAGCATAATTAGACAACAGAGTGGCACAGTGACAAATCGAGGAGGTTGCAGCAACATGAGTAGCCCACAGAGTGGCACTATGACAGATTGTGGAGGTGGCAGCATCATGAGTAGTTCACAGAGTGGTAAGTGACAGATTGTGGAGGTGGCAGCAACATGAGTAGGCCAAAGAGTGGCGCAATGACAGATTGTGGAGGTGGCAGCAGCATGAGTAGACCACAGAGTGCCGCAATTACTGATTGTGGAGGTGGCAGCAGCATGAGTAGTCCACAGAGTGGCAAGTGACAGATTATGGAGGTGGAAGCAACATAAGTAGGCCACAGAGTGGCACAATGACAGATTGTGGAGGTAGCAGCAGCATGAGTAGGTCAAAGAGTGGCACAATGACAGATTGTGGAGGTGGTGACAGCAACAGCAGCAGCATCAGGCTGGAGAGTAGCACAATGACAGAATGAGGAGGTGGCTGCAGCATCAGAAGTCTACATAATGGCCTAGTGAAGAGTGGGGAGGTGGGTGGCAATACCAGTCCCTGGTAAAGATGGTGGGTGGTAGATCGAGAAGCTGGCAGCAGATGTGTGGCATCAGGTTGGTGGCAGCATCAGAATAGTGGCTGAGGCAGGTAGCCAGAAGAATTCAGACTCATTTCTCAAAGTTTGGTGAGGTGTCATGGCTAATCTGATGCATCAGGCATTGGTGTGTGAAAATTCTGGCTGATCCACGCCTGATTCATCTTGACAAAGGTGAGTCTCTCCATATTTCAGGGACAAGCGAGTTCTACTTGGGGTAACTATGGCCCCCGCAGCACTGAACACCTGTTCTGATGCCACACTACTGGCCGGGCAGGACAGTTTCTCCACTGCAAACTCGGCAAGTTGCGGCCACAAATCCAATTTGGCTGCCTAGTAGTAAAGCGCATCTTCTATGTGGGGTGGTAGGGTGCTGTCCAAGTAGGCCACCATCTTCTGGTTCAAGGTCTGCTCCAAGTACTGCTGCTGGTGAGTACCTTCCTCACTAGGTGGGTGAAGGAAGCTGCTCATCAACGACTGCAGACTCAGGTTGCTGCTGATAAAGCTCGCACTGCACCGTCCCCCCCACCTCTCCACAGCAGCCGTGGCAGTGGTACATGTGAGATGAGGAACCCCCTGGTCAGACCTGTCAGAGAATTGTCGATGGCACAGATAGGCAGCTACAAACTGGCTTCATAGGATTACTCTATAGTACTTGAAATGGTCCTCCCTCTCGGCAGAGAAAAAAAGGCTCCCATTTTGGACCGGTAGCGAGGGTCCAAGAGGGTGGAGAGCCAGAAGTAATCCCTCTGCCGGATGGTGACTATTCGGCTGTCACTAGTAAGGCAAATCAGCATGCAGTGGGCCGCCTGCGCAAGTGACTCTGAGACACTCCCTGCCTCCATCTCCACTGTATATTGCCAAGGTATGTCTGGGTCATCTGCCTCGTCTTACTCATCTCCCTCTACATCTGCTGGCTGCTCCTGCTCCTCCTCTCCTGTCCCCTGGGTAGAAAAACCACTCATAATGATGTTGTTCATCCCGTAGTCCTGGTGACTAACAAATAACGTGTTCTCCTCAAAGGGCCTGAGCAAACGGCAGGTGTCCCGCATGACCTGCCACTGGCTGACATCAAAATTACACAGTGGAATACTCCTGTCCACTTGAATCATCAAGAAATAATTAATGACCTTTCTCTGTTCATAGAGTCGGTCTAACATATTGAGCCTGGAATTCCAATGGGTGGAAACGCCGCATATCAGCCTATGTTGGGGGAGGACATTCTGCCGCTGCAGCTCAAGGAGAGTGTGCTTGGTGGTGTAGGAATGGCTGAAGTGCATGCAAAGTTTCCTGGCCAATTTTTGAACGTCGTGCAGATGGGTGGAAGACTTGAGGAACCGTTTGACAACCAGATTGAACATGTGGGTCATGCAGGGAGCATAGCTCAGCCCTCCTCGGTGCAGCGCAGACACCATGTTCTTTTCATTGTAATAAAAATACAGGTTTAGAACAGCACCAGATGTCCTCCGCTTCCGTTCATACAACACTTTCCATGCATCAGACCGCCAAAGAAAGAGGGAGGCCCATCCCTCATATCCAGATATCAATAAACAACATACAGAGTGACGTCAGCATCAGTGTTCTTTATTGCAAGATCCCAGAGTACAAAAATAGCAGCAACATTTCGACTCACAAGCGAGTCTTTGTCTTTCGACTCGCTTGTGAGTCGAAACGTTGCTGCTATTTTTGTACTCTGGGATCTTGCAATAAAGAACACTGATGCTGACGCCACTCTGTATTATGTTCTTTTCATTGTCTGTCACCATGGTTCAGATTTTCAGTTGTCACGGAGAAAGTCAGAAATCGATTTTGTCTTGAATGATGCAGATTTGCGGACACCCGTAGGTGCTAAAACTTAATAACCTCCCCTTGAAGACCCCATATTGGAAACAATACCCCCTAAGGAATACATCCAGGGGTGCAGGAAGTATATCGACCCAAGGTGTTTCACAATTTTTTTTTAGCATTAGGCTATGAAAATTAAAAATTTATTGTTTTTAAACAATCTGCAATTTTAGCTTAAAATGTTTCATTTTTACAAAGAATCTTGGAAAAAAGCATCCCAAATTTTGTTACACAATTTCTTCCAAGTTCAGCAATACCCCACATTTGGGTGTAAATTGCTGTTTGGGCACATGGCAGGGTATACAAGGGAGGGAGCCTTAAGCTATGTTCACATGGCAATGTCTGGGACATATTTCAGAGAATAGAGAACTATGGATTACGTCTCCTCTCCCTGCTCGTACGATACGTATACGTGCTGTCAATAATGAATGTCTATGGGGCCAGCGGGCTTCCACCCCCACACCACGCCCCCACTGCCGAGCACACGGCGTAATTGCAGGCGAAATACGCCCCACAATTACGCCATGAATAAGCCATGTGAACACTGCCATACTTCGCTTTTGGAACGCTGATTTTGGTGTGTGCCAGGTCTCATTTACAAAGCCCTCAAAGTACCAGAAGAAGTGAAAACATCCAGAAATCAACCACTTTAGATTCAACCCCTCATGGATCTCTTCTAGGGGTGTATTATGCCCTTTGGGCGCACGGGTGTTCCATAGTTTTTTTTTTTACCATTGGGCCATGAAAATGGGGGGAAAAAACGCAATTCCGTCATTGTTTTTTGGGCTTTTATTTTTCAGCCTTCCCCTAATGGTATAAATTACATCATAAATTTACTATGGGGGCGGGACAATTACAATGATATAAATTTTATATAGCTTTTTATGTTTTATTACTTTTACACAATAGAAATGAGTTTATAAAAAGCTGCGCTTTTATGTCGTCATAGTCTGGTAGCAATAACTTTTTTACTTTGCAGTGTACGGAGCTGTGTAGGGGCTTGTTTTTTGCGGGATGAGTTGACGTTTTTATTGGGACCATTATGGGGTTCAAATGCCTCTTTGATCACTTTTTATTAAGGTTTTTGTGAAGCATTTTTAACAAAATATAGCAATCCTGGCAGTGTTTTTTATTTTTTACAATGGTCACCGTGTGGTATAAATGTCAAGCTTGCTTTACTCAGTAGGTTGATACGATTACTGTGATACCCAACTTGTAAATTTTTTTGTTTTACCGCTTTTACACAATAAAAATACTTTTATTCAAACAGTCTGAGAGCCATAACTCTTTTATTTTTCCGTGTATGGAGATGAGTATGGGCTTGTTTTTTGTGGGATGATTTGAGGTTTTTATTGGTATCATTTTTGGGGTGAAAAGCCTTTTTGATCGCTTTAAAATCCATTTATTTGAAGGGAGGGTGAAGACATTGTGTAATCCTAGTAGTGTTTTTTATTTATATTTTTAACAGTGCTCACCGTGCAGTATCCATGACAAGTTAGTTTTATTCTGTGGGTCGATATGATTATGGAGATACCCACTTTATGTAGTTCTTTTATGTTGAAGTGCTATAAAAAAAAGTGTTTTTATTGTGTATAACAATATTTATGCATCGTTGTTTTCTGATAGCCATAACTTTTTTATTTTTCCATATACAGAGTTATATAAGGGCTTTTTTTTGCGGGATGAACTTACATTTTAATTTCATCACTTTGGTGTTTATATGAGGTTTGATCGCTTTTTATTCCATTTTATGTGCTGCGGGATGAAAAAAAAATCACAATTCTGTGTCTGTTTATTTAGGTTTTTTTTACAGTGTTCAATGTGCAGGTTCATTAACATGACAGTCTTATAGGCAGGTCGTTATGCATGTGGCAATACCAAATTTGGTTACTTTATATATTTTTGATCTTTTTTTTGGAGAATGGCATTTGTAAAGGGGAAGAGGGTGGTGTACATGTTTTTATTTTATTTTTTGTGTTTGTGTTTTACTTTTTTAACTTTTTTTTACTTTGTCACCTTTTTTTTAACTTTTTCATCTTTTTTTTTTAAATGTTCCCCATAGGGAAAATCATTTTTATAATAGAGACCAATACACAGCTTATTGCTGTGTATTGGTCTCTATGGTAACTGTCAGTCACGATGCTCGGCCATGCCCACAGGGCACGACTGGGCATGGTGACATCACAAGCGATCTCCTCCTCCATCTCTGTCGGCGACACAGCCGCACGATCGCGCAGCAGCTGTGTGCTGACAGACAGCACGGAAGGTATAGAATGCCTTCTGGGCTGTCTGTCAGCACACATCGGCTGCACGATCGTGCGGCTGTGTCGCCGACAGAGATGCAGGAGGAGATCGCTCGTGTATGGTGTGTATGGGGCAGAAATGCACACACCCTGGATTTGACACAGAATACCCCACAAAAAGAGAATAAATTAACTCTTGGCAACAGAATAAAATACCCTAGAGACTGAACTTGATTGATTTCAGCCATGTATAGGGCAGAAATTCACACACCCTGGATTTCACACAGAATACCCCACAAAAAGAGGATAAATGAACTCTTGGCCACAGAATAAAATACCCTATAGACTGAGCTTGATGGATTTCAACCATGTATGGGGCATAAATACACACACCCTGGATTTGACACAGAATACCCCACAAAAAGAGAATAAATTAACTCTTGGCCTCAGAATAATGTACCCTTTGGACTGAACTTGATGGATTTCAGGCATGTATGGGGCAGAAGTACACACACCCTGGATTTGCCTCAGAATACCCCACAAACAGAAGATAAATTATCTCTTGGCCACAGATTACAATATCCCAAAATAAAAAATGCTGGTTCTGGAACAGGTGTGTATATGACACACACCTGTGAAGGTCTTTCACCCCAGTAGCTGAAAAATCGGATATATTTTGCACAGAGTGCAATCTAGTGCTGCTACAGCCAGATGCTTGTGCATAGGAGACAAAGGGCCACATATATGAAAACAGTTTAGGTCTAAAATTCACTTTGTTGGCAGAGCAACCAATCAGAGCGCCCCTTTCATTTTTCCAGAGCACTATATGAAATGAAAGGAGCGCTCTGATTGTTTGCTATGGGCAACAAAGGGAATTTTAGACCTAGACAGTTTTCATACATGTGGCCCAAAGTGGCAGAATTTAAGATGGCTGCCATGGCTGTAGGGCTATTACATCACAGAAGCTGGCTGGCTGCTGTTTGGCTGCATGCCTGCACATGTCATTGAGGGTGTTCCTTTCTTCCTCCCATAGTTCTTTGGCCCATTTCATGCCATGTCCATCGAGGCCATTTTAGATTCGCATCACAGAAGCTGGCTGGCTGCTGTTTGGCTGCATGCCTGCACATGTCATTGAAGGTGTTCCTTTCTTCCTCCCATAGTTCTTTGGCCCATGTCACGCCATATCCCTCGAGGCCATTTTAGATTCGCTACCACGAATTGCCATGAACTTCAGCATCGTTCAGAATCTAATTTTCCTTGAAATTCTAAACAAATTCCACTTCTTTAGAATCGATTTGCTCATCCCTACTTATAAATATTTTAGTACACTGAGTTTAAAAGGTCTAGAATCTCAGTCAAATGCCCACATAGGCAGAAATGGCAGAAGTCACACTCAGTATAAAAATCCCAGTATACATGTGAATGTCTACTAATCCATGCCTGGCATCAGTTTTCTGACATAATAGGCGACATGTTTGCTGCGCCAGATATCTTGCGTCTTTTCAGCCCAATATCCAATGCAGCCCCATTTGATACATGTTTAACCCCTTAAGGACGGCCAGGCCTGCTTTGTGGTCCTTCTGAACGGCCTAGCCCTATTTTTGAACACATCTGACATGTGTCATTTATGTGAGAATAACCTTTTTTGAACTTTGACTCTATCCAGTTATTCCAGAGATTGTTTTCTATCGTGACACAAACTTCTGAGGCTTTAAGTTAGTAAGAAGAATTTTTATCGCAATAGCAATCCTTGTTTGTTTCTGATGAAAAATAGTCAAAATGTAATCATTGAACAAATTTTGAGAACAAAATTTGTGAGGCGATTTTGAAAGATATGTCAAAATTAATCTGCGTGCAATGACAGATAATTATTCAACCACAAAAGAAGTTTATAACTAGCATCACCATATGTTCCACTAAAAGTTGCATCATTTTTTTTAAATGTTCATCCTTTTCTTTTTTTATATACGACATTAGAGGGCTTAGAAATTGAGTAGTAAGTTTACTCACATATTTCAGAAAATTTGCAATAATACACTTTTTTTAGGGACCACTACCAAGTATCTGACGTAGGCTTTGATTGGGCCTGCATGTTAGATACCCCCATAATTAATCCATCTAAAGAAACTAGAACCCCTCATTAACGATTTACAACACTATTATAGGAAGTTTTGATATAACCCTTTAATATTCCAGCAGAAATAAAAGCAAAGATGTGAGGTGAAATTTCAAAAGTTTAACTTTTTTTCTGCAGATTTTCAATATTTAATCCATTAATCACTGTAAATAGGCGGTCAACTGTGACATAAAGTAAAGGCAACTTAATCAATCAATTCTGCCACCAGGTCTGCCTTTTTAAATGAAAATCCCATATGTGGACCCTGATGTCAGTATTTGAGCACAACCATAAGCCCCAAACATGGAGTGATCACCTACCGGACTCTGAGGTCCAATTTTCAATACAGATTTACATTTAAGGCGTCCATTTCAGGGAATTTAGGGGACACCCTAAGGTTCTAAAGACATTATAAACACCCACCCTAACTAGACTGCATATAGGAAACTACTACCCCTTAAGAGAATATATCCAGGTGATGGCATTGATTATAAAGACCCCACATGTGATTCAGCAAATTTTCTTTTTAGGGCATAAGAGCTGTGAAAAGTTAAAAAACAGAATATTTTTTCCAATAATCAGCAATTTCAGTGCTTAAAAAGATTTCACATATACAAAGGACATCGCTGGAAAATAAGAACCATAAAAACTTTGTTAAGTGTGCATTTTCTTCCAAGTTCGAGCAATACCCTAACATTGGCGGTGTAAACTGCTTGATTTGGTGCGTCATGGCAGGGCGTTAAGGTATAGGAGGTCGTCTATTTGGCTTTTGGAACCCGCAGAATAATTGGTGGGGCCATGGTCGCCTTTGCCAAGCCCCCAAAGTAGCAGAACAGGAGCATGAAACATTCCAAAGTCGCCCCATTTTGGATTCAACACCCCTCATGGGGAGTGGGGTGGGGATCAGTCATCTAGGGATTCTATTCTGCATTTATAGCACACAGTGTTTCCATAGTTTTTTTTAGCCATTGGCAATGAAAATGGGGGGAAAAACACATTCAGTACATTGTTTTTTGAGTTTTCAATTTTAGGCAGGCATTCGGGCCAAGTGCAGTGTAAATGATGTGGATATAATTTACTAAGGGGGTATCGGTACAATTACAATGACATATAGATTATTTATATAGTTTTTTTCTGTTTTATTACTTTACACAGCGTAGAAAATACGTGTCTATAAAAAATTGCGTTTTTTATGTTGTCACTATTCTGACAGCCAATAACTTTTTATTTTATGCTGTGTGCAGACGCTGTGTATGGGCTTTGTTTTAGTGTCGGGATGAGTGATAAAGTTTTTATCTGGTAGGCCAATTATGTGTGCATATGATGCTATGATTCAACCTTTTTATTAAAGGTTTTTGTGAGATGTTTTGAAACAAAATACAGGCAATCTTGGTAGTGTCTTTTTTATTTTTTATTTTATTATGGCGGTCACAGTACGTAAATATGACTATGGTAACTTAGACTGCAGAGCGGAATCAATACGATTACACCGCGATACCCCAATTTGTATATTTTTTTATGTTTCTACTAGGCTTTTTATACACTAAAAACACTTTACATTCAAACAGGAAAACACGTTTTTGCATCACCATAGGTTTTGAGAGTGGCCATAACTTTTACATTTATTTCAGTGCTTGGAGCCTGTTTATGGGACTGTTTTTTGCGAGAGGAGTTATACGTTTTTATTAGTATCATTTTGGGAGGGGACAAGGCTTTTTTGATTGCTTTTAATGTCCATTTATTTTGGAGGGCCAGGTACAAAGAAAATACTGTCAATCCTAGTAGTGTTTTTATTTTTTATTTTATAAAGGGCAATGAGCCTCACGGCGTGCAGTAACCGTGATAAGATAGCTTAACACTTACTGGAAGTCAGCTATCGATTATCGGCGATACCCTACTTTGTTATATAGTTTTATTTTTACGTATGAGTGAAGCACTTTACAAAAAAAAAGAAAAAGTGTTTATTAGTGTGTAAAAGCACTATTTATGCATCGCTAACTTCATAAAGAGATCGATACCATTTTTATATTTTTCCTTATCCACAGAGCTGTATAAGGACTTTATTTTTGCGGAATGAATCATGAAATTTTAATATGTGGTAATGCAACTTTGGAGTTTATAGAGAGCGTTATTTTGTTCGCTTTTTTATTACCATTTTATGTGCTAGGCAGGATTAACAAGAAATCTTCAATTCAGTGATTGTTTTTTTTGTTTTGGTATTATTTTTTATGGCGTTCATCCGTATGGGGGTGAGTTTAATTAACATGACATATTATATAGGGGCAGGTCAATACGCACACGGCGATAGCCGAGAAATATGGGTTACTTTATTTATTTTTGTATCTTTTTGGGGCGATTGGCGTTTGTAAAGGGGAAAAGGAGGTACGGTGGTAACGAATTTTATTTAATCTTATACGTGTTTGTTGTATTACTTGTTTGTTCACTAATTTTTTATGTACTTATTTTCACTATTACTACACATTTTAAAAATATTACTTTTGCGGCCCATTAGAGATTTTGAATGAGATATCTTTAGAGTAATCTCCCACCCCCCGTCGCCCCTCTCATTCAATAGTAATCATTGCATAGGCTTGTTGGCTACATGATACTGGATTCCTATGACAACTGATCAGGTCGACGATGCCGGGATGCGTGCCCACAGGGGCACGGCCGGTGCGTCGGACGTCACAGACAACAACACCTAACCGAAAGTGCATCTCTGGCCTTACCCCGTGGCGTGTCTGTTAAAGTGAGGCAGGACCGCCGACAAGAGACGCACGAAGAGGACGCGATCCTCGACTCGCTGTGCGTCTCTCTTAGTTATTGCGACCGAGACGGCATTGTCGCGATAATTTACGGGTTAACTGGCCGCTCCCCCGGAGCGATCTGGGTCGAGGCCATGGTTAGGCAAAAAAGAGTCAGCTGTAATAACAGGTGTGACACACCGCCGCGCCGATCGCAAGAATAAAAGGCGAACTCTCTGCTTTAGAGTTCGCACTGCCTCGAAAAATCCTCAGGACATATCCAAATCAACGTCCAGGTGCGTTAAAACCCCCAAACACCTAGGACGTATGGATACGTCCCAAGGTATGTTAAGAGGGTTAAATACCTCCTGCCGTCACTCAGGGGCGAGCAGTTAAATAGGCGGCCTGCGGGCACTATTGTTCGTAAAATAAGCGCCCGAGTTCAAGGGTCTGAGTGGGAGGTCGAAGGCGGGCACTAGACCGTAGGCAGAATCTAGCATATTTTATAGGGGCTTACGGCTACAGTAACTCTCCTAGACACATTACAACTGGAATTCAGGTATATATCCACATATGAAAAGTGGATACATCCATCGAGACAAAACTGTCGTACAAGCGCTAGAATGATGCCTTTATAAAACTCATCCAACACTCGCCACACCCCGCTGTAATCAGCGTATACATAAATCAGAGCGGAGCGTATCTCTGCCAAGTATTTTGCTAAACATGAAATTTGGGGTTTGCACTCCAAATTTCCATGCATGTTACCTCAATTGTGGCATATGTTCTATTAGTGTATATTATTAATAGGAAACTGGCGCAATGAAGACTAAGTTATGGGTTTATAGCAATGACACATATTACCCTATGAATGCATGATTGATATACAATATTGTAAGTTCTAAACAGCAACACACAAAGTTATTCAGATTTATCACGGCTTAAAAACAATAGCAACCGATGCTAAGTAATGCTTTAAAGAGAACCAGTCACATAGTAAATTGCCAACCACTACGTAGCTGATGACAGCACAAGCTAAGTGAGTCATCACTGCTGTATACAGGCGACTGGTGGCCCCCTTATTGACTAGTAAGATTGCTGAGAGATTTTCGTAGTAATTAATGCTCAAAATCTAGCAGATTTTGTGAGCCAGAAAAGTCATTTGAACGAGTCCATCAGAACATAGTCAGTTTATTTTTCAAACCCGGCTCAATCGGAAGAGAGCTAGCCCCGCCCAGCCTCAACTGCTAAACCTATTACTATATGTGAATAGGTAGAAACATGGATGAATAACTGTAGTGGAGCGGGTCTTAGGCCATTGGTGTGGTGGACTAACACCTGTATGCCATGAAATAAGAGGGGGGGAGGGGGGGGGGGGGGGGGGGTGATAGGGGGGGGGGTGGGCGGGGAAGGGGGAGGTAAATTGGCTCTAAAACTGACTGTGTCTTAGCCAGAATAAGTGGGCACAGTGCTGGGAACAGGCAGGTCCTGACACCTACCTTCCTACTGCCTCAGCCAGGGGGGACACAACCTAATGTACAGGTTACCCTTTAATAATAGTGAACAATGCATATCAGCAAGTCCGGGGGGGGGGGGTGGTTAGGGGTACCCCCATCTAGCCTCCCCCCCCCGCGAATATGCACCATATTGCGATGTAATGTGATATATAGACAATCGCCCAGCTTTACATCCAAACCATTAGGCTTGGAAGAGGCAAGACATTTTTCTTGTGCTGATCTCACAGAACAGAGGCTACATTACAGTACTGCACCAGACTTCAATTAAACATGGAGTTAAAGGGGTTTTGCCAAGAAGTAAATTCTCTTAACCTAAACAGCTGAATTCTCTCCTCTTGATGGCTTAGAAAAAAAGGGTGCTGTGTTTCTGTGTATTAAAAAAGGCAATACACTCCTCTTTATCCATTAGGGCACCACATCCCTTGCCACTCTTCTGATATTCATCACAGTAGTGATGTACACATATGATTTTGGCTAATCCACGAGGGGATAACACTTTGTTTTTGTTAGTGGCACAGGAGATGAAAGATAAGCTCCGAGCAAGGCCAGCGTTTACTTATCTATTGTGTTATCACAAACAGAGGCTAGAGCAAAGTGACGCAGGGCGCGCCTGCATGTTTAATCAGATGATTACATTACAACCAGTGGATTCTCTATACAAAAGACACAGGCTCTTTTCTCCCCAGTCCCTTCAAAGCTCGTTCGTGTCCCTGCAATCAGATAAGAAGTGCAAACAACGCAAGCGCGGCCAGATCAGCTCCTGTCAGCTACTGGTCGTGTCTAATGTAAAAACAGTATGAAACCAAAAACACTGATTACAAGCGCAGGTTAAGTGAATGTGTAAAGTGTGAAAATGTAGAATCCAAGAGATACAGTGACACATAGGGCGACATGTATGAAGGAAGGTGCGTCAAAGTGAATTGTCGAGTCTCATTTTCAGTGTATAATGTGCCTGATGTTTGAAAGTGGATTTTGTGCATTCATAAATGGTTTGTAAAGTTCGACATTCCTCGCCTATGTGTTAGGTGCATTAAGTAACTTAGGCACATAAGTAATGTGCCTAACATGTATCCAGGTTATAGACAGGCTGGAGATAAGAGAAGTCATTTGAATAGCATGTCAGTGAATAGAAACTATGGAACGGATCCTGCTTGGAGGACCACAGGTCCCAGCAATACCTGTGCTGTGCTGGTTCTTGCTGTATGTAGAATAAAGGGTGAGAGCAGCAAAAATAAATTTACACTTTAATGTAGTCAAAATTTTAATATAACAGTCTGAAAAACATACTTCATGATTTTTTTTATGTAAAATTTGTTTTAGATTCTATCAATTTTAAATACATTTTATAAGAGATATTTTTATATTTTTGGGATATTATATATTTTATATTAATTTTTATGATCATATTTTTCATTAAATTTAAATAATTAAATGTTATACAGTTTGATAATTATAATAAATCACTTTTTATTAATGTACTGGTGTAAGTTGAGAAATATTGTCGGAGCAGTAATGTGCCTAGTTTTGTCGAACAACATTCATATATGTGTCTAATATTATGAGTGTGGTGCGACATGCCTCCATAACACCCCCAGAACAACCCTTTATGTTAGAAAGTGTCAAGCTTACGAACAATGTTCCTAACACATTCATTAGGTGTATTAGACATCGTAGGCTGCTCAGTTAGGTGCATTGTACGCCAGAAAAATGGTGAACAACATTTTCATACATGCCGCCCATAGTGCTGCAGCCCCTTCTGTCTGCATTAATAGGGATCCTGTAGCTCAGACCCACATCAATCAGAAAGTGATGGAATATCCTAGTGTTATGAATATTGCAACTTAAGGATTCCTTCTTCCACCTGAGTACATATTACATAGTTACATAGTTTGTAAGGCCGAAAAAGACAAGACGTCCATCCAGGTCAGCCCATTCAGCTAAGGTGTTGCTAAAGTGTTGATCCAGAGGAAGGCAAAAAAAACAATGCGGCAGGAGCCAATTGTCCTCATTTAGGGAAAAAAATTATTCCCGACTGGTCCAATCTGGCATGCGGAATAATCTCTGGATCATCGACCCTACTCCAGATTCCTAGTCATTATAAGTTGTTATATTATTACGCTCCAGAAATGCATCCAAACCCTTTTTGAACTGTGTTATTGAATTCACCATGACAAGCTCCTCTGGCAGAGAGTTCCACAGTTTCCCTGCTCTTAAAGTAAAGAATCCTTTTCTATGTTTTTGTAAAAACTTTCTTTCCTTAAGACGTAGAGGATGCCCCTTTATTCTTTATACAGTCCTGGGTATAAATAGATCTTGAGAGAGATCTCTATATTGACTTTTAATATATTTAAACATATCTATTATGTCCCACTGAAGTCGTCTTTTCTGTAAACTAGATAACCCTAATCTTGCTAATCTTTCTGTGTGTTGCAGTCCACCCAGTCCTTTTATTATTTTTGTTGCCCACCTTTGTACCTGTTCAAGCTCTACAATGTCTTTCTTGTGCACGGGTGCCCAAAACTGTACACAATATTCAATGTGTGGTCTTACCAGTGACTTGTATAATGGGAGAATAATGTTCTCATCATGTGCATCTATGCCCCTTTTAATACACACCATAGTCCTATTTGCCTTGGCAGCTGCTGCCTGACACTGGCTGCTACAATTAAGATTACTGTTCACCAGGATTCCCAAGGTCTTCTCCATGTCACTTTTACCCAGCCTTTTTCCATTTAGCATGTAATCATGTAATGGATTTTTCCTCCCCATGTGTATAAACTTGCATTTATCTGTGTTAAAACTCATCTGTCAATTCTCTGCCCAGGCCTCCAACTTATCCAGATCTCTTTGTAATAACACATTATCCTCTATTGTGTTGATTACTTTACAGAGATTAGTATCATCTGCAAAGATCAATATTCTACTGTGCAATCAATACGTAAGATCATTAATGAAAATATTAAAGAGGATAGGGCCCAATAATGACCCCTATGGTACTCCACTAGTAACAGGGATCCAGTCTGAGTATGTACCGTTAATTACCACCCTTTGTTTTCTATCACTCAGCCAGTTGCTTACCCACTTGCACACATTTTCCCCCAGTCCAAGCATTCTCATTTTACTTACAAACCTTTTACGTGGCAGAGTATGAAATGCTTTAGAGAAATCTAGATACATGACATCCAATGCCTCACCCCAATCCAGTCTAGAACTAAACTAACTTCCTCATAGAAGCTGATGAGATTAGTTTGACAAGACCGATCCTTCATAAACTCATGCTGGAACGGTTTTATACATTTATTTTCAGTGAGATAGTTCAGGTTAGCATCCTTAGAAAACCTTCAAATATTTTACCCACAACAGAGGTTAAACTTACCGGCCTATAGTTTCCAGGATCACTTTTTGAACCCTTTTTGAATATCTTCACCACATTTACTATGCACCAATCCTTTGGGACATACCACATTATTAGACACGTAACTAATAGTCAGCTCACCTGTTAAATCAAAGATGCAGCAGGAACACGCCCGGACTTGGTAGAAGAAAACGTACCAAACGAAACAACAGTCTTGAGCAGCAATGTCCAGCGGTAAGTAACTGCGGCTAGTTGAAAAGTTCTAAGCTTTATTGAAGAGACAGTTTAAAATGTATCACTTCATGACAGTAAGAAAAATCGCATCACAGCCGACGCGTTTCGGAGATTGACTCCTTCCTCATGGCATAAAAAATTGGCATAAAATTGGCATAAAACAGAACTGCCTTTAAATAGCTAGCAGATCTAACATGTGACAAATGTCACGTGTCTACAAATACATACGTAATTCGGGTACAATATTAATCAAATAGAATATAAAAACAACACAATAGATGTAATAGAAAACAGGGATACATCAATAATGACAAATAAGATCATGGCGTTTGTTCAAACCATTAAGAGATCTAGTACCTAATCTGAAGATCCACCAAGCCTCACGTGCATATAATTTACGTTTATGGTCCCCGCCCCTTACGGGTTTAAAGACCCTTTCAATACCTTGAAAAGTTAAATGGGTTGTATCCCCTGCATGTACATCATGAAAGTGTCTAGACCATAGACACACCTACATTCAAGTCTTTTTTTGCATCTGAAATGTGCCTACGGATGCGTGTTTTTAAGGCACACGTGGTGCAACCCACATACTGTACTCGGCACAAATTGCACGTGATAAAATAGACCACAAACCGAGTTGTCACGGTTCACGCTGCGGCCCCTGCTACGGACCGTCAGCATGTCCGTGTCTCTGGTGCTTCTGGCTCTATTCACCCACCTGTCCCAGCTCCTGTTTGCAGGTCTCAGTCACCATGGCTTCCTCCAGCTTCCTGTCTTCCTGTGCACACACGTGCTCCCTCTAGGGGCACACGCGCGGCACTGCATGGTACTTAAGGAGTCAGTGGTCCTTGGTCCGGCCCAGTGACCTGTGATCTCTGGCTTCTTAAGGAGCTTCCTCCCTCTGGATCTTGTCAGTTCGTTGTTTTCCTCAGCACAAGAGCTTGACCCCTTTGCTGCTGTACTGCTGCTGACTCAGCTATATGTTCTTTTGCATGTTGACCTGCTGTACATCTGCCGCTGTACCTGCTCCTGCTGCTAAATATATTCTATCACCTGTCTGGGACTCTGTCTTCTGTTTACTGCAGCAGCATCCGTTTATCAGACTCCAGTGTCCAGCCTTCCAGACCTGCACTCCGGCTACCCACAGTGGGTATTACCATCTCTGCCTGCGGTGGGCCCTGTGGATCCCCTGCTTTGCGGCCAGAAATCATTACAGTACGAACTGACCATCAAATATGGATCCCGCCGGAGTGACTTTGCCTGACCTGGTAGCTGTGGTGAACCGTCATGGCATCCACCTGGAGCAATTCTTCCGTAAGCTGCAGACCATCACCACCCGTCTGGACGAAGTCATGTCTGCACTGGCATCTACACCTGCTCCACCACCTGCTGTGGCTCCGCCTCCTGCTGCCATGTCCAGTCCTAGCCTGCACTTTGCCTCTGCCTGCCCGTTATTCTGGAGACCCTCATACGTGTCGAGGCTTCCTTAATCAGTGCACCATCCATTTTGAGGTCCTGGCCCACTAGTTTTATTCTGACCGTGCCAAGGTGGCCTTCATCATTAGCCTCCTGTCTGGTGAAGCCTTGGCCTGGGTCTCACCCCTCTGGGAGAGAGGGGATCCGCTGACAGGGGACCTCCAGGAGTTCCTGAGTGCCTTCAGGAAAACCTTCGAGCTACCTGGGCGCAACACATCTGCTGCTTCATCTCTGCTCCGCTTCCATCAGGGTGATTCTACTGTGGGACAATATGCCATCCAGTTCCGTACCCTGGCTTCTGAGCTTGCCTGGAACAATAAGGCCCTCGTTGCTGCCTTCTGGGGGGACCTCGATGGACGCATTAAGGACAAGTTGGCTGGTCGTGACCTACCTACCACCCTGGATGACCTCATCGCTCTTGCTATCCAGATCGACATCCATTTTGCTGAGAGGGAGCTTGACCTACGCCAGCAGCCAGCGTCCACCCGGCCTCGCAAGCCTCCATGCGCTGTACCTGAAACCTCGATCCCACCTCGCCTGACACCTGCGTTTTTCCAAGATGAGCCTATGGAGGTCAACCGCACTCATCTCTCCACAGAGGAACACGCCCGTCGACACAGCTTAAACCTGTGCCTGTATTGCGGTGGCACCCGTCATTACCTGAAGAACTGCCCAGTCCGCCCAGCTGCGTCCCGGAAACCTCAGCACAATGGGGTTTTGGGTGAAGTTACCCTGAATAACGGTGTGCCTGCTCCCCGTTTGACCACTCCAGTCACCTTACGTTTTTCATCTGGTGATGCTTCTGAAGTTTCTGCTCTTCTGGACTCCGGTTCTTCCGAGAACTTCATCCATCCGTCCCTACTGGAGAAGTTCTGCCTGCCTGTTTCCTGCCTGGAAAAACCAGTAAGTTTTTCATCCGTTAATGGGGAGATCCTGAAGGAGCCAGTCCAGTCCCGCACCCAGCCTGTATTCCTGAAGATAGGAAGTTCCCACCAAGAGAACATCTCCTTCTACGTCCTGCCAAGTTCATCTGCTCCAGTCCTGCTTGGGCTGCCGTGGTTCCAGCTTCACAGCCCTTCCCTGGACTGGAAAACGGGCGAGGTTGTCCAATGGGGCAAGCAGTGCCACTCTCACTGCCTCAAGCCCACCCATCTGGAGCAGCCCTGCCCTCCCGTTTCTCTGCCCATTCGTTCTGCTGTGCTGGTGGATGATTCGCATCTGCAAGAGGATCCTCTGGTCTGCAAAGACACCTCTGACTCTCACCCACCCCACCCCCTGCCTACTGTTTCTGCCTCTTTTCCCCAGGTCCAAAAAGTAATCCGGGACTCTCTGGACACCTCCGACGACGACAGTTCCTGGGATACCGAGATAGAGGTGGTTACTCCTAGCCATTTTGTGGGTACCCGGCTAGCCCGGAGGGGAGGGCTTAAAGGGGGGGTACTGTCACGGTTCACGCTGCGGCCCTTGCTACGGACCATCAGCATGTCCGTGTCTCTGGTGCTTCTGGCTCTATTCACCCACCTGTCGCCGCTCCTGTTTGCAGGTCTCAGTCATCATGGCTTCCTCCAGTTTCCTGTCTTCCTGTGCGCACACATGCTCCCTCTAGGGGCACGCGCGCGGCACTGCATGGTACTTAAGGAGCCAGTGGTCCTTGGTCCAGCCCAGTGACCTGTGACCTCTGGCTTCTTAAGGAGCTTCCTCCCTCTGGATCTTGTCAGTTCGTTGTTGTCCTCAGCACAAGATCTTGACCCCTTTGCTGCTGTACTGCTGCTGACTCAGCTATATGTTCTTTTGCATGTTGACCTGCTGTACATCTGCCACTGTACCTGCTCCTGCTGCTAAATATATTCTATTACCTGTCTGGGGCTCTGTCTTCTGTTTACTGCAGCAGCATCCGTTTATCAGCCTCCAGTGTCCAGCCTTCCAGACCTGCACTCCGGCTACCCACTGTGGGTATTACCATCTCTGCCTGCGGTGGGCCCTGTGGATCCCCTGTTCCAGGACGTTTCTGGCTTTGCGGCCAGAAATCGTTACACGAGTGTTGCAGTTTATGTACGAATGCATATCAAAATCAATGTTCTGTGAAATAGAATGAAATACCTTAGATGTGACAACATGGTGACACGCAAGACATTTCGCATTACCACATTTATTCATGCCTTTATAATGTAACCAAGTTGCAGTAGGTGATTCACTAATAGACCTAAATAAACTGGGGGAAAGAAGAGATCTTAAAGTTTTACCCTTTCTGGAGACAAACTGAATGTCCGTAGTCTTAACTCGTGAGGAACAACTACCCTGTTAGGTCAGCAATGGCAGATATTTTTTTATAATGCTACAAATCTGTTTAAATTGTGGGCTGTAAGTAGTTGTAAAAGTAATGAGATCTTTCCTATTTTCAGAGTGCAATTTATCTTTTTCTTTAAGAAGATCATTTCTGGGAACTCTTGAAACTCGTTCACTGGATTTCCTCAATAGCCAGTCAGGATAACCCCGTTTATTCAATCTCTCTTGAACTTGTTTTTCATATACTGGGAATAATTCAGATATGGAACAATTTCTTTTAATTCTAACTAGTTCACCATAAGGGATGGCATTTATAACATGTTGTGGATGGTTAGATCTTGCATGTAAAATAGAATTCTTGGCAATGGATTTTCTAAAAGGTAATACCTCGATGGAATTATTTTTACCTACCAGACTAACATCCAGAAAAATGATCTGATCCATTAGCCATTCCAATGTGAACCTGAGACTCATATTGTTGTCATTTATGTATTTTCCAAAACCCAGGGACTCTTGATGTGTACCCCCCCCCCCCCCCACACCAGGAGCAGGTCGTCGATATAGCGGCCAAACCACCTGATGGGGGGGGGCAAAAGGACAAGACGGAGTGAGCAAGTATCTCTCCTCCCAGGCAGACATGTATATGTTCGCCAAGGAAGGAGAGAACTTGGCTCCCATGGCCGCTCCACAACACTGAATAAAAAATTCCCCATTGAATGAGAAATAATTGTGGCTCAAATGAAATTCAGTACTAGTGTTGAGCGATTGCGTTGGCTATCGAGATCGATCGATAGTCGATAGTCGGCCGCTATCGATAAGGTTTTTCGATAGTGAGCGTCGATTATGAGCGATGACCATTAAAGTCTATGGGAGAGCAACAACACCTTCATTATTACACCCAAACAAGGCTGGAGAAGCTGAAATTAACATCCACAACAGTCAAATGGATACGTGCTACATCTTAGGCAACACACTTAGGTTATAAAAGTCACAGAACCTTTCTATTCACCTGTGGTGAATATAGAATTGCTGTTTTAAGATTTACGTGGATGCTGCGTCAATGAACAATGCTGGGTGCGCAAAAGTCAAAAAACACGTAACTGTTATGTTTTGGTATAATAAACGGTATTTTTTTTCACCTTTCAATTCACCTGTGGTGAATATAGAACTGCTGTTTTAAGATTTATGTAGATGCTGCGTCAATGAACAATGCTGGCTGCGCAAAAGTCCAAAAACACGTAACTGTTATGTTTTGGTATAATAAACGGTATTTTTTGCACCTTTCAATTCACCTGTGGTGAATATAGAATTGCTGTTTTAAGATTTACGTAGATCTGCGTCAATGAACAATGCTGGGTGCAAAGTCAAACACACGTAACGTTAGTTTGATATAATAATATTTTTTGCACCTTTCAATTCACCTGTGAATAAAAATTGCTTTAGATTTACGTAATGCTGCTCAATGAACAATTGGTGCGCAAAGTCAAAAAAACGTATGTTATGTTGATAATAAACGGTATTTTTTGCACCTCATTCATCTAATATCAAAACCCAGCTGTGGTGGAATAAAATAATTATTTGATTTGGATTTTTTATTCAATTACTTGTGAAAATAGAATGCTTTTAATTTGAAGCGTCAATGAACAATGCTGGGTGGCAAAAGTCAAAAAACACGTAACTGTTTTTGATAAATAAAGTTTTTTCACCTTTCATACGGGAGGAAAAGATGCGGAATAAATTTTGGCAAAACAAAACACAACTGTGATTTTTGACGATACACTATTTTAACAAAAATGTGAACAAATGGATTGTAATTTAACTGCAAGGTGGATATATCAACATTCACAGATGTAATGGGTAAAATTGAAAATGAACACCTATCTGAAATGTATGCTGATAATAAAAGTGGAGTTTTGCAGCTAACAAAGAGACCTGCAGTTACTAGAAATGATGTGTATCCAATATAAGTTCAGGCTGCCCAATATCCAGGAAATATTTCAATAGCAAACTGTTAATAATAAAGATATTCCACTACAATGTCTACACTAAGTCTCGGTGAACTTTATCCAGTGTTCTTTATAGATAGAGCTTGTCTGTGTTCGCCCGCGGGCCCCCCGCTCCCACCGCCGTGAATTTACAGCGGTAGATGCTGCTTTAAAATTCTCTAGCTAACTACATAAAATCTTCAAATCTCTAATCTAACTAAATTGGAAGGATCACAGCTAATAGTAGAGGTTTCTCTGTGCAGAAATAGACTAATTTCGCTGAGCTGTTTGGCCACAGGCAGAGCGCAGGTACTATCCCTATGAGATGCTGAGAGACACTGAGGCTGAAACAGGAAACGCTGTTCTATGTAAAACGAGGTCATGTGATTTTTCCAGCCAATCGCAACCATACACATCCCAGTCATGACGTCGCACACACATCTCACCCTGCTCTATTCTGTAATCTGATTTGTTGGCCGCCAAAATTACAGGAAGCGCCGAAAAAGGCGCGATCTTAATAGATGATGCACAGATTTTAACCTTAATTATCGCATGATCTGGAAATTTCGATCACCATAAAAACCTTGCCGATTTCAACTTTGTCGATAACAATCGCTCAACACTATTCAGTACATAAAATAAGAAATTCAATCAAAATATCTGAATATGAACTAAAGCAAACCAAATGAGATCTCAATATGTTCAAAGCCATTGGATGTGGCAAAGACGTTATTAGACAGTCCATTAATATTAAGAATAAGGGCCTATCTATGACATTACTTAGTTCCCTTAGGACACACGGGTGTATGCTATCAGGACCTGGGGATTTGTCTATTTTAATCTTCTTAAGACGGAGCAGCACTGCTTCCTGGGTTAGAAAAGAAACATTTAAGTTGGAGTTTACCTAATCCGTCTGCTCATCAACAGGAAGGTCATCCTCCTCAGTAAATACAGTGGAGAAAAAATTGTTTAGCAGGTTTGCTTTTTTCCAATCGCTCTCTACAGTCTCTCCCTCAATACTTTTCTAAGGGCCAACATTTTCTGTTTTAATCTTTTTACTATTTATATAATTAAAAATATTTTGGGGTTAGTTTAACTTTCTATGGCAATATGTCTTTCTGTCTCCAGTTTTGCGTCCTTTATCATTATTTTACATATTTTACTTTTTCCTTATAGCTTTTTAGTGCCTCTTCACTGCCCTACTGTTTTAGTAGTTGGAAAGCTTTCTTTTTGTTATTTATTGCCTCCTTTACATCTCTGTGGATCCACAGTGGGTTTGTCCTGTTACTAATTATTGTTTTACCATCTGGTATGGCCCTCTCAGAGTGGGCACCTAAGATGTTTTGAAAAATATCCCGTTTATTATTTGACCTGCTATTTTTAAACACCTTGTCCCAGTCAATACGGTTTAGGGCCTCCCTAAGCAAACATTTTTCTTTGACCTTGGTTTATTCCTTGGTTTATTCTACATTTGTATACTGGTTACATTTATGTACTATCCTTCCTTTTATATGCACCCCATTTTCATTTTACACTATATGTATAATTATATAGGACATAGTTACACCTATAAGATACCAGCCTTTTATTTTATTTTTATCCTTTGTGCCATTGGGGTTCCTATCCAAATATCTATACCGCATCTGCCACTGTATAGTGTCCTAATTCTTATTATATAATAGTCTATTTTAGCTCTGCTTCACTGTTTATTGATTTGTCTGGACTTCCAATTTACTACCACTACTACTATCACTTTGAACTGTCTTCTGTTTGCTTATTTATTCCCTTCCCTTTATTCATTCCTCATTACCCTATCATATGAGCCCTTTATTGGTCCTCCCTTCATTTCATTGGTGCTGCACTATGTGCCGAGTCTGCCCTACCTATCCAAACTACCATAGAGATGGGGTGCACCCGCATTATTTCACTAAGTGCAGACACATTAGCAGACATTCCAGACTTGTTCACTGTGTCGCACATACTTTGCAAGACTTGACCAAGCTTCATTAAAGTTAAACATATCAAACTGTAGTTTATTTACCTACTCAATGCCCCTCTTTACTTTTTTTAGGACTAAATATGACCCATATATTATGACACAATTTATATTTCAAGGTAATTACTGCTACCTTGTGAGCATCCCCAGGCTTATTTCGAAGTTCATATATCCTCCATTGTTTTCTCCTACTCACCTATTACATACAGCCTATTGCTATATGTTTTTTTATTCATCCTGATACATATATAGTGTATGGGGGAATTGTCCATTATTCCAATTCTTGCTTCGTGTTACAGGTTAAACCAGAAGTTTACATACAATATGTAAAAAAGACACACATACATGTTTTTCTCACTATCTGACATGAAATTAGAATAAATCTTACCTGTTTTAGGTTAATTAGGAACCAAAATTATTTATATTTGCCAAATGTCAGAATAATGAGAGAGAGAGAATTTGTTAAGGCATTATTATTATTTTCTGCAAAGTCAAGAGTTTACAGTTGTGCTCAAAAGTTTACATACCCCAGCAGAATTTTTGCTTTCTTGGCCTTTTTTCAGAGCATATAAATGTTAGCACAAAAACTTTTTTTTCACTAACGGGTAGTGGTTGGGTGAAGCCATTTATTGTCAAATTACTGTGTTTTCTCTTTTTAAATCATAGTGACAACCAAAACCATCCAAATTACCCTGCTCAAAAGTTCACATACCCTAGTGATTTTGGCCTAATAACATGCACAGAAGTTGACACAAATGGGTTTGAATGGCTACGAAAGGTAACATCCTCACCTGTGACCTGTTTGCTTGTAATCAGTTTGTGTTTATAAAAGTACAATACAGGCAGGTTATTATTTGGGGATATTGTTCTCTGCGCCAAAAAGTAACTTTTTCACTTATAAGGAGTAACTCTTTGGCACAGAGAACAATTTCCCAAAATAATAACCTGCCTGTAATGGAGACGTGTGTATATGACAAAAACACAAGCTGTATTTCAAAATTTTTTTAGACAAATAAGTCAGTTGGCCGCTGCCTATCTGTGTCATTGTCCATCCTCTCGCAGGTCTGACCGAGGGGGTTCCTCAGTGCTCACGTACCACTGCCACAGCTGCTGTGGGGAGAGGGAGAGTGGGGGGGTGGGTAGAAGTAGTACCAGCTCCCTCAGCAGCAGCCTGAGTCTGGAGTCGTTGATGAGCAGCTTTCTTCACCCGCCTAGTGAGGAAGGTACTTAACATCAGCAACAACAGCACCTGGAGCAGACCCTGAACCAGCAGGTGGTGGCCTACTTGGACAACACCCTGCCACCCCACATTGAAGATCCACTGGACTACTGGGCAGCCAATCTGGATTTGTGGCCGCAACTTGCCGACTTTGCACTGGCGAAGCTGTCCTGCCCAGCCAGTAGTGTGGCAACAGAGAAGGTGTTCAGTGCGGCGGGCGCCATAGTTACCCCAAGGAGAACTCGCTTGTCCACCTGAAAGGTGGAGAGACTCATGTTTGTCAAGATGAATCAGGCATGGATCAGCCAGGATTTCCACACACCAATGCCTGATGCATCAGATTAGATCAGCCAAGCCGCCTCACCCAAATTTTGAGAAATGAATCTGAATTCATGGCTACCTGGCTTCAGATACTATTCTGATGCTTCCACCCCCCAGATGCCACACATCTGCTGCCAGCTGCTCCTTCTACCAGCCACCATCTTTACCAGGGACTGGTATTGCCACCCATCTCCCAACCCTTCACTGGGCCATTATGTAGCCGCCTGATGCCACACATCTGCTGCCAGCTGCTCCTTCTACCAGCCACCATCTTTACCAGGGACTGGTATTGCCACCCACCTCTCCACTCTTCACTGGGCCATAATGTAGCCTCCTGATGCTGCTGCCACCTCACCACTCAGGGCTCCTCATGCTGCTGCAGCTGCTGTCACCTCCAGGCTGTGTCACCATGTCACTCTCTGGCTTGATGCTGCTGCTGTCACCTCCTCATTATGTCACCTAGCTGCTGCTACCTCAAAATTATGTATTGTGCCACTCTCCGGCCTGATGCTACTGCTGCTGTTGCTGCCGCCACCTCAACAATGTGTAATTGTGTCAATCTGTGGCCTACTAATTCTGCTGACACTTCTACACTCTGTCATTGTGCCACTCTGTGGCCTACCATTGCTGCTGCCAGCTGACCACTCTATTACTTGACCACCCTGTGGTTTCCTAATGCTGTTTCTACCCTCCACCACTCTATGATGTTGCCACTATGTTTGGTTTTCCCCTTCTTTTAATCTGTTAGAAGGAATGAAAAGGAAAAACACAACCAATTGTGTCTTTGTAGAAGCCGTAAGGCCAGTATGACATGGTCCTTTGTTTGCATCAGGATTGTCGAATGATTAGGTAGCCAAAAGCAAGAGTGGATACAAAACACAAAAAGACATATAAATATTCCATTGACTTGTCATCTCTCTTTTGGATCAACTCCTGTTTCTTTTCGGCTTTAGCAATACTGACTGATTATTGATCGATTGAAAGCAGACAGTGAAGGTTTTAAGGAAGGGCAAAATGATCAGTGACATCAACGCAAAATTACTGCTGACACCCTTTCCACTCATTTTTTTTTTGGGGGGGGAGGGTGTTACATCATTTATCAGCGTTTAACTGAACAGGAACTGTATTTCAAATATAATTCACCACACTAAGTGAAAAAAGTAAATTTTTGGGCAATATCCCAAAAGAATGAACTGGCTGTAATGAAGATTTCTGTATGTGAGAAATACACACACTGTATTTCAAAGATAGTTCACCTCAATAAATGAAAAAAACAACTCTTTGGCACAGAGAGCAATACTGGATCCGGAACATGTGTGTATATGACACACACACATTGTGTAGTTGAAAGGTATTTCACCATAATAACTATAAAATTGGAAGTATTTGGCACAGAGTGCAATCTAGTGCTGCTGCAGAGAGATCCGTGTGCATAAGAGACACAGTGGCAGAATGTAAAATGGCAGGCCTATTTATAGGGCTATGACATCACAGAAACTGTCTGGCTGCTGATTGACTGCATGTCTGCATGTCATGGCATTGAGAGTGCTCCTTTCTTTCTCCCATAGTTCTTTGCCCCATGTCACGCCATGTGCTCATGGCCATTTCAGAAAAAAATATTTGTTACCATGAATCTCCAGGAAATTCGGCTTAGTTTAGACCTGAATTTTTCCTGAAATTCTAAACGAATTCCACTTTGTTAGAATCGATTTGCTCATCCCTAATGACAACGATCCAAAGGCTCTGGAGTGCCCATCTCAGTCTTCTGACGTTGTTATCATTGAGCCACTCTGGGGAGATCTCAAGTGCTCAGTTCATGCAAGACAGTACAGGAATTTACAGGAACCGGAGGCATTTTGCCAAGAAGAATGGGCAGTTTTACCATCTCAAAAAATAAAGAGCCTCATCCACAACTACCCCAAAAGACTTCAAGCTGTCATTGATGTTAGAGGGGGCAATACAGGGTACTAAGAAATGGGGTATGTAAACTTTTGATCAGGGTCATTTGGATGTTTTTGGTTGTCATTATGATTTAAAAAGAGAAAACACAGTAGGTTGACAATAAATGGCTTCACCAAACCCCTAACCATGAGTGGAAAAAATATTTTGTGTTATAATACATATTCTCTGTAAAAAGGCCAAGAAAGCAAAAATTCTTCCAGGGTTTGTCAACTTTTGAGCTCAACTATACATACACTTCATTATTATTTGGTAGCATTGCCGTTAAACTGTATAACTTGGGTCAAACATTTTGGATATCTTTCCACAAGCTTCTCACAACAGTTGGTAGGAATTTTGGCCCATCCCTCCTGACAGAACTGGTGTAACTGCGCCATGGTTGTCAGTCGCCTTGGTCGCACCTGCCTTTTCAGCTCTGCCCATAAATTTTCAATAGGATTGAAATCAGAGCTTTGTGATGGCCACTACAAAACCTTAACTTGGTTATCCTTAAGCCACTTTGTACCAAGTTTGGCAGTGGTTTGGGTCATTGTCCATTTGTGAGACCCTTTTCAAACCAAGCTTTAACTTCCTTGTGTCACGCTGCGGTGGGTAGACTGCAGTGGTGCAATGGTAGTGGATCCAATGGACCGCCGCAACCGATGGTGAGAATCACGCCAGGGAGCGGAATCTAAGTGGAACCCGATTTTCACCAGAGCCCGCCGCAAAGCAGGATGGTCTTGCTGCGGTGGAACACCACCAGGTCGCTAACCCTGACACGGCTGGTACGCGGCGGCAGCCGAGGTGCGGCAAGGAACACGTAATCGGACCAGGATAGCAGGTGGTGGCAGGCAGGCAGGACAGCACGGCAGGACCCTAGAAACAGCGGAACAGAACGCGGAGCAGTAGGGACTCTACGGACCATTAAACAGCGATCTAGGATTGCAAGGATCCAGCAAGGGACTGGAGGAAGTGGGCGGAGTAAATAGGACCAGCGCCCGGTAATACCCAATTACCGGTGCGCTGGCCCTTTAAATTTCCGAGAGCCGGAGCGTGCACGTCCTAGGGAACGGGAACGCGCGCATCCGGCAGCAGAGCAGAGGGGAGCAGGAGCACGGCCGGGTAAGTAAGGCGCCGGATCGATGGTGCGTCCACGGCCCGGAATGCGGGTCGCGGCGCCACTCGCAGGCTCCGAGGGGACACCCGTGACACCTTGCTGATGTCTTGAGATTTTGCTTCAGTATTGCCACATAATTTTCTTTCCTCATGATTCCATCTATTTTGTGAAATGCATCAGTCCCTCCTGCAGAAAAAATCAACCCCACAGCATTATGCTGTCACCCCTTGTTTCACAGTTGGGATGCTGTACTTAGGCTTCAAGGCTTCTCCCTTTTTCCTCCAAACATAATGATGGTCATTATGGACAAACAGTTCTTATTTTGTTTTTTCAGACCACAGAGCATGTCTTCAAAAATGTAGGTTTTTGTTCCCGTGTGCATTTGCAAACATTAATCTGGCTTTTATGTTTCTTTTGGAGTAATGGAGTAATGAACTCTTCAGAACATGGATTATCTGGAGCGGTCTGTATATTGGATGACATTTGGCCGTCAGGTTGGACTGATGATGACATTTTTGCCCTT
The DNA here is from genome assembly GCA_025379985.1 of Phyllomedusa bahiana. Taxonomy (NCBI): domain Eukaryota; kingdom Metazoa; phylum Chordata; class Amphibia; order Anura; family Hylidae; genus Phyllomedusa; species Phyllomedusa bahiana. Next base: position 32,237 of record JAODAL010015995.1, on the reverse strand, counting down.
GACTGAGAGGAAGAGGATGTAAAACTGCTGGATGAAGAGTGTGTTAACCACTAAAGAACAGATTGGCGCCAATCTTCAGTAATAAGATGCACAGGGAACCAAGCAAGCGAAGAAAGGCTTAATGGTCCTGCGACTAACGATGTGTTCACTTGTGTGTCATCCAGAGCACTGGAAGGAGTGCCTAGTCTTGTACCTCTAGCTCCACGCCAAATGCTCCTCCATGCTCGCTTATCACCTCTAGTTCGCTCCATGTTCAGAAAGATAAATATTAAAAATGTAATGATTTGTTCATGATCTCTTATTGAAGAACTCTACTCCAAAGACTGCAAATTACAACTAATCTTGAATCCTTATATTTTGCAAATAGGTTTAGAAATAGAATTTTTTTCAATGGAATATCTGTTGAATGGGGTATTAGGGAAGAAACTGAGAGCAAAACAGCAAATCACTACTGTTGTAGAATCCCTATAATTTTTTAATAGGATTAGAAATAGAATTTTTTCAAAGGAATATCTTTTGAATGCAGTCTTATGGAAGAACCCTGGCAGCAAAACAGCAAATCACAACTGTTGCAGAATACCTAGATTTTGCAATTAGGATTAGAAATATAATTTTTTTCAATGGAATATCTGTTGAATGGAGTCTTATGGAAGAACCCTGGCAGCAAAACAGCAAATCACAACTGTTGCAGAATCCCTATATTTTGCAAATGGGATTAGAAATATATTTTTTTCAATGGAATATTTGTTGAACGGGGTCTTAAGAAAGAACCCTGACAGCAAAACAATACTGTAGTAGAATCCCTATATTTTTCAACTAGCAAATAGAATTAGAAATAGAATATTTTAAATGGATTATCTGTTAAACAGGGTCTTATGGAATAAACCTGGAAGCAGAACAGCAAATCACTACTGTTTTAGAATACCTATATTTTGCAACTAGCAAATAGGAGTAGAAATAGAATTGTTTCAATGGAATATCTGTTGAACGGGGTCTTAAGGAAGAACCCTGGCAGTAAAACAGCAAATCACTGCTGTTGTTAAATCCCTATCATTTGCAAAAAGTGCTAACTGTGTCTTCTCCACTGGCTCTACCCTCAAAACAGCAGATATGCACTTTTGGGCACACAGACTGAAGATGTGAAAGATACAGGCAGCAATTTAAAACTCCCTAACTTTTCTTGTGTATAATTCCCTAAACTTACTGCTCCCCCCTAACTAATCTAACTAGCAGCTTTTCATTTATAAAATTGCTGTGAAATGGTGTTCCTGCATGCTTTGAAGCATGTAGACACAGAGAACAGTGTGTTCAGTACAGAGAGTAAAGTCAAAATGGCGTTCAACAGGAAATGTAACAGGAAGTGTAATAGATAGAACAGTGTCATGTAATTTCAGCAGCCAATGAGATCCCTACACCCTCACTGGTGACGTTTTTGGACAATTCTCTACTGTCTGCACTGATTGCATGGTGCCAAAAGTACAGAAAGAAGAAAAGTGAAAGTAAGAAATGGCACACCAAACACATTTGTCGAACGCAAACTTTACTCGAACTACCATAAAAATCTCAGTTCTGCTCGAGTTAGGAAAATACGAAAAGTTCAACTCGAACAAACCTTTTCTCTAACGGTTGGCTCAACACTACTTCTGACATTAATAACTATTTTCCTGTAAACAAATACTTCTGAAAGTAGGATGTGCCTTCTACAGGGTAAACTTGAGAATGTTCAGCATGCATAATAATCCTCCGAAGCTACAGCATGCTCTGTATAGACAAATTCAAAACGTGAAAGATTCCCAGCACTCGGATGGAGGGATACCTGAAGGCATCGTGGTAGAAAAAACGCTCTTCTTTATTATAAGGTCATAAAACGTGCATTAAAAACATCCGTAGGTATTAAAAGTTTACGCATTTCAGGCCTATTCTCCGGCCCTTATTCGTAACTAAAGCATACCTCTTCAAACTTCCCATATATATACTTCCCAGGCTAATCACGCTCAAACACCTGTGATTTAACCCTGGAAGGTACAAATGGAATGTGACACTCCTGAAGATGAATCTATAAATACCTCAAAGTGAATAATTATGAAACACTCAAAACAAATTACAACATAGAATACATGAAAAACTTCACTAAATATACATTAAATCAGATCTAAGGTTAAGGCCTTGTGGAAATCTGGTATCCAATGTTAGGATTCAGTAAGCTTCTCTATTTAAAAGTGTGTTCCTCCAATCTCCCCCTCTAAGGGGCTTATCAACCATTTCAATGGCCTGTACCTTGAAACTGCTAAGATCACCCTGATGTACCTCTAGAAAGTGTTTCGCTGCTCCTGAAATCTTGCAAAGACTACTTTCTTTAGAGTCATAGATATGCTCCCTGGTGCGTACATATAAATCCCTAGTGGTGCATCCAATGTATTGTTTTCTGCATATCTCGCACCAAATTAAATAAACTACATGGGAACAACGACAATTGAGAAAACTACGAATTTTATATTGTTTACCCGTTGTAAAGGAAGAAAAGGAATCCGATTTCACCATATACTTGCATAACGTACATCTACTCACTCCGCAATTAAAGGATCCCTTAAAGTCAATCCAAGTACCTCTGCCCTGTCTAGAGACTGGTGTGAGCATGCTTGGGGAAACCAGATTCCCGATAGTACGAGGTCTTCTGGATATAAAGTGACATCCTTTTTTAAGTATATCACGCAACACCGGATCTACCATAAGTATGGGTAAGTATTTCTTTACAATAGTAGTTAATGATATCATGGAATTGTCTACTATATTGTGTGACAAAACATAATTGGGACCTATCCTCATTCAATTTCTTCTTAGAAGAGAAAATAAAATCTGTTCTACTTCTATTCTCAACTTTTCCTAAAGCCCTTTGTATACGTCTCTTCTTATAGCCTCTATTTCTCAATCTATCACTAACCACTTTTTTCTCATTCTCATAATCCTGTTGTTCACTACAGTTTCTTTTGGACCTGATGAATTCCCCATTGGAAGATTTTTAATCACATGATGGGGGTGACAGCTGGACGCATGTAACATACTGTTCCCAGCAATCTCTTTCCTATATGTACTGCTGCATATTTTACCCATGTCTGGATCTCCTATAAGCTTTAAGTCCAAAAAACTGATTTCCCTTTGGTGCGTTTCATACGAGAATTTAAGATGATCATAATTATCGTTGATATATTTGACAAATTTAGGTATGGAGGTAGACGATCCCCGCCAAATGAGTAGGGTATTGTCTATATATCTCCCATACCAGTAAATGTCTTCAGAGAATATGTTATTAGTGGAATAAATGTATCTTTCTTCCCAATAAGATACAAAAATATTGGCTTAATGATGGTGAAAAGCATGATCCCATGGGACAGCCCTGGATCTGTAGATAAAAAGTTCCATTAAAATAGAAAAAATTATGCCCCAAGAGGAATTCAGTGACCAAAAGAATAAATTGTTTTAAAGCATCTCCATATTGAGTATATCTATCCAGAAAATAGGTTATTGCATTGAGGGCCAACGTATGTGGTATGGATGTATAAAGAGCAGCTATGTCACATGAGACCCACTGGTAATCGGATTTCCAAGATATGCCCTCAAAACTTTTAAGTACATCTCTGGAATCTCGGAGGTAGCTAGGAGATCTGAAGACCAAAGGCTGGAGATGGCGATCCAGCCAAGTGCTGACATGTTCATAGATAGATCCTACGCCTGATATAATAGGGCGAAAAAAAAAAAAAACCCCCTTATGAACTTTAGGGAGAGCATGGAATATCGGCACCCTAGGGAACCTGACCTCCATGCTTTCCTTCAACTTATCAGTAATGGCTCCCATAGCTACCCCCTCTTCCATAAGTTTGATTACCTTCTTTGAGAAAATGTTAGTGGGATCTGACAAGAGTTTTTTATACACTTTAGTATCTACCAGCATTTTATTAATTTCTCTAAGATATAAATCCTTGTCTAAAATGACCACTGAACCGCTCTTGTAAGAAGCCCTTGTCACGATCCCAGACATAGAAGTGGATCCACTGGACCACCGCAAGCGGAAGGTGTAAAGCACACCCCCAGGGAACGGATCTAAGTAGGTCCCCGGTTTTCACCAGAGCCCGCACGCAAAGAAGCGGGATTGACTGCCTGCGGCGTGAGTCAATCCAGGTCCGTTTACCCCTTGACGTGACTTGCCTTGCTGGTGGCAGCCAAAGTAAAACGTGGTGCAAAAACGCCCGGATGCTCGTATTCGGGAAAGGCAGAAGGTCAGGACAGGGGCAAATGGTTTGTGGTTCGTGGACCAGGCAGTAGGTCAGGGCAGGTGGCAAGAATGCGTGGTCGAGGAACGGAAGCTAATGGTACGGTACACCGGAAAAACAGAACATAGGCTTGAAACGCTTTCTCAGTATGCAAAATGGCACTCAAAGATCCGGCAACAAAGCACCAGGAATGGGGCAGGCCTAAAATAAGGGCAGTGACCGTCAATACCCCAATACCGGTGCACTGCCCTAGAGATCGAGAGGCCCGCCGCACACCGGCAGGCTGATGACAGCACAGAGCGCGGCCGGGTAAGTAGGAGGTGACTGGCCGGCTCCAGGTGAGCGTGCCCACCGCCCGACATGCGGGCGGCGTGCTGCTCATGAGAGACCCCGGGTGTGCCCCTCGACCCGGGAACGGGGTCGCAGCCCACCGTGACAGTACCACCCCCCCCCACCCCCCCTTGCGCTCTCCTCTCTTTCTGGCCTGGAGGAACCTCCTGAATGATGTTACGATCCGCAATATTGTTTCTCTGGCTCCCAGCTCTCTTCGGCCCGAACCCCTTCCAGTCAATGAGAAAAACCACGCTTCCCTAACATGACCATCTTCACATCTAGAATAACTTACCATAAAGACATCGGTGCATCGGCCTCAGAGTGGAGGAGTAAGTACCACTATAGAAAGCTATTTAGGAAGACCGGTTTATTATGAAGAGAGACCATGGAAGGATTCGGACCCCTCAAGTGGGAGAAGGCCGGAAGAAAGTATCCTATGGATTAATGCGCAAAGCCCTCGAATGGACCCATAACCGGGGACCCAGCTTAAAGCTGGAACTTGAAACATATATATTTAGCCGACAACCACACCTTGTCACCCTGGGCGAGAATGTTGGTGAAGGTCTTCGCTTTTTGTCGCTGTGCCTTGGCTACGAGCGGAAAGCCTGGAAAAAAAAATACAAGTAGATAAATGGGTGCTTCAGTTTCCAGATAGCTGTACAGGTCCCTGACCAGCTCCTCCCCAGCCTGACCATCCGAGGACACAGAAAGGGGGAGGGGTGGCGGTGATGTTGCCCGAATACACTAAGAAAGGACAGCCCACCAGAAACTCTAGCCAATTGAGTTATATGGAAAACTCGCCCAGGGCAACAAGCTGACAAGTCACCCTGGCGCGCTGAGACAAAGTGGCGCAGGTAGCAACCTAAGGTCTGGTTTACCACTTCTACCCTCCCATTGCCTGGGGGTGGTAGCTGAAGAAAAGACCAGTTTCATTTGTAGTTGTTTGCAGAGGAAGCGCCAGAATTCTGGAGACAAATTGAAAGCGCAAGGTCGACACTATGTGCCGAGGGAGCCCATACAGCCGAAAAATATGTAGAAAAAATAGACTGGCAAGAGCGAGGGGCTGAGGGAGAGACCCGGCATAGACTAAAGTGGACTCTCTTTTGAAACCGGTCTGTACCACCCAGATCACGGTGTTGCATAGGAAGGAGGAAGAACCGGATAAAAATCCATGGCAACATGGGTCCAAGACACAGGGTATAGAAGAGGAATGAGCAGACCTGCCGTTTGAGACGAGGAGACATGTACCGGGCACAGGAAGCGCATGACCCACGAACTCACGCACATCTGGGCTAGGCCCTGCCACCAGTAGAATCGAGAGATGAGGAGCAGGACCTCTGCACGCCTGTCTCATGCCACCCCAAACTGGATCAAAGAACCCATGACAATAACTTCTTCCTGAAGGCGGCAGGACATGACATATGGACATGCCGGTGGAATACGATGAAGGATCTACCGGCGTGGCAGAGATGAACCCGTTCAGGATGTATAAATGTGCTGGGAGTGGACTCGACCCCAGTACAACAACCGAAGCATCGGGAGAGTAGTGTCGCTTGACATTATCGTTTCGCAGGGGAAAAATGAATGAAAAATTAAAACCGGGAAAAGATTAGGACAACGATCCTGGCGTGGATTAAGCGTTTGACGTCAGGAGATATAGCAAGTTTTGTATGGTCGGTATAAAATGCTGACTGGGAGAACGAGCCCCCTCCAAGAGATACCCGCCGACTCTTCGCCCAAAGCCAGCTTGATGGCAAGAAACTCCCGGACGGCAAGATAGAGTAATATCCATTTCAGCAAAGGAAAAACTTTTAGAGAAAAACCCGCAAGTGAGGGTCTAGCCTTTGGGCCCTTTCGGGGAGAGTATGGCCCCGCCCCCACCAGGGAGGTGTTGAACTCGAGAAATAATGGCTGTATCTGGCCGGGAGAGCACCGGCGCAGAGGCGGAAGCAGAGGCAGATTTTAACTTAGAGAAGGCTTCCTCTGCCGCTGGTTGGCCAAGCTTGGATTGGCGTATCTTCTTGGTCAAAGCCACTATGGTAGATACCATTGAGGAGAAATGTGTAAAAATTTGCCTATAATAGTTGGCGAACCCAGGAATCATAGTATGGCTCGGAGACCCACGGGGCCCCCACCCCCCCTTGGCCACTTGTAGTACGGCGACAACCTTAGCGGGGTCCATCTGCAGGCCCATTGTCCGGAAATGATGTACCAGGAATGGTAGGCACTGCTGATGAAAAGTCACTTCTCAAGTTTGCATAGAGGCGGTTGGCCCTTAGCCATCTGAGGGAACTGTCGCTAACGTGAACCTGATGGACTCAAGGTCGGGGGAGAACACCAGAATGTCCCCGTCTAGGTAACAACCACGCACGTGTACAGTAGGTCCTGGAAGAATAGTTTCAATGACTAATTCTTGAAGACTGGGGCCGGTCAAATGTCATAACCTGAAGGGCCATGACAGGTACTCGAATTGCCCGTCGCGGGTGTTGAAAGCGGCTCTTCCATTCATTCATACCGTCCCTCACGTAACCGTATAGTTATAAGCCCCTCACAGGTCCAGAAAGTAAAAGATCTTAGCACCTCGTAGCACGGCTCAAAAGCCCGTGATCAGGGGGACAGAGGATAGCGTTCATTACCGTGATCTTGTTGAGGCTTGAAGTCTATGCAAGGACGTAGGTACCATCCTACTTAGGCCACGAAAGAAGAAACCCTGCCCCCCGCTGGAGAAGGAGGACTTTGCGGATGACCCCCTTCAAGAGATTCACCTGATATATGAAACAAAGCAGGTTCAACATGTACCTATGACAGGGGGTAAACCCTGCCCCTAGAGGAGAACGTCCCTGGCAGAAGACTCAAAAGACAGTCCATATGGCGATGTGAGTGGCAACGTCTCCGCATGCTTCGTCGGAGAAGACCATCTGCAAGGCTGGTATGGTGCAGTGAAGGCCCTTCAGAGACTTAAACGACCCAGGAGAACCGGTAAGCACCGGGGCGAGGTGCCACAAACAGCGAGACTGACACTCCGAACCCCAACTCAGGACTTCTATTCGCTCCGTCTGCAGTCGAGCACGGGAGCGTGGCGATGCAGCCACGGAGACCCAGGAGAAAGGACGCAGGAAGGAACGGGTTAGTACTTAGAACCAAGTCTCTCCTTGTGCAGTAACCCTCTACTTGTATGACCAGAGGCTCAGTATCGGAACCGAATTGGATCCATGATATCTCACCACTGACAGAGCAATAATAGAAGTGGGCTCCTCAAGCGGATCACAGTGAGATTATGCTGGGACTCCATGGCAGCGTCCAAGAAATATCCAGCTGACGACACAGAGTCCAGGAAAGCATTCGGCGTGAAACTGGAACCAGGCCCAGAGCCGACAATCATTTCATGGACAGGCGAGTAAAAATGCATTGGCTCTCACCAAGGACGCCTCTCTTCCAACGAAACCCGTAGTGCGCCCATCTTCCCGACGCTGAGGCGCAGAGGACAGGATCTGTGGAAATGTTCTGCACTGCCACAGTACAAAGACAAAGATTTCTTCTCACGGTATTCTGGTTAGCTCTGACGAGAACAGTAGCACTATACCACTACCCAAGGCCTCCTCGGTGGAAGGCGGAGAGGGCAACTGAGGTGGGCCTTTGAAATACAGGAGCCAGACGAGGCGACCGGCGTTGATCTAGCCTGATCCCGTTCCATGCCGGAGTTACCCTGGATTCCAAGAAACGGATGTCAATCCGAGTGGGCCAGGAGAAAAGTCACACAAGGAAGACAGGAGTCCCCGGGCAGATAGGTCATCGCTTGATACGGCTGAGAGACCCTTCTGAAGGTTGCAGCAACGCCGCAATCAACCCAAGATAACCTCGGAAGCCAAAGGCTGAAACGTACGGCATAGTCGCGTACAGATGAGTCCCCTTGGCTCAGGTTTATAGCCAGGCGGTCTCGGCGAAAAGAAGCCCGGGACGGTTCCTCCCTCGACAAACACTCCAGAACTCGTGCGCGAATGTAGCCTTTGGCTGTATGTGACCGGAACTTATTTTACCCTGTCCCAGAGGTGGTAGCCCAGGCCAGGGCTTTTTCCCGGGAGTAGAAGGCTGAGCAACGAACTCCACCATTTGACAGTTCGGTATGAAATTGTTGCCCATTAATCGCTAAGCAGGGAGCATTGGGTAAATAAAGCCCCCGCAGGCCCTTGTGAGTCCCCATCGAATTATGACGGCATAGACACATGGAGCCGTGTAACCAGCGATCGGAGCTCTGAATCCAGAGGAGCAGCGGGAGGCCACGTGAGCAAGTGGCAGCTGCTGAGGCGGCCAGGAAACTGCTGCAATACATGGCGGAGATATGGCTGAGTTGCTGGGCTTGCGAGCAATCTGTTGTCGCCATGCTGAGACACAATGGCGGTGAGGACAGCGTCGGGTGGCATAGACACTGGCGGGAATTCCATGGGCCTGAATCTTACTGTCACGATCCCAGAGTAAAAAAAGTGGAATCCACAGACCACCGCAAGCGATGGTGTAAGCCACGCATGGAACGGAATCAAGTAGTTCCCCGGTTTAACCAGAGCCCCGCCGCAAAGCGGGATGGACATTCTGCAGCGGGAGTCAACCAGTTGTAACCCCAGACGATACTAGCTGCGGTGGCAGCCAAGGTCTACATGTAGCAAAATCGCAGGCAGGCTCGAAGTCGGGGACAGGTCAGAAGGTCATGACAGGCGGCAATGGTACGTGGTCGTCCCTGACAGGCAGAAGGATCAGGGCAGGGCGCAAGATGCGTGGTCGAGAACGGAAAGCTACTGGAACGGTGCCCGTAACTCAGAACAGGCTTGAACGCTTTCTCAGTAATGGCTACATGCACTTAAAGAACCGGCAAAATGCACCAGGAAGGGTCAGGCATAAATAAGGGCAGTGACCCGGCATACACCAATTACCGGTTGGCACTGCCCATTAAAATCACAGAGCGGCGCCGCGCGCCTTATAGAGATCGGGGACGCGTGCGCACGGAGGCTGGATCAAGCAACAGGAGCGCGGCCGGGTAAGTAGGAGGGTGACTGGCTGGCCGGGTGAGCGTGCCCACCCGTGACAGCCCTAACTGTGAGATGTGGATTTAATTGTATTTGTTTGAGTGCTGAGAACTCCCTAGGAGTCATATTACCATGTTCATTAGTACCTCTCAAATGCAAATCCCGGAGCTCCTTCTCCACAATGTACTGAAAATCCTCCATAACCGAAGTTCTGGAGTTGATGGGATAAAATTCATAGTTTTTGATATATTTTAATTTTACATCCTCAACTGATATGTTCCTAATCTGAGTGGAGTCATCATCTAGGTTCTCTAATAGTAAAATAAGAATTTATCCACAAACGTACTTAGTCTTTCCCCTAGTGAGTTATTCCCTGAAATAATCGGTCTAAGGCCGGGTGGAAATACGTTTTTATGAACCTTTGGGGCTCCATAGAAAATGGGGACCACTGGTTCATTACCTAATAGATACATTTTCTGCTTCTCTGATAACACCCCCTGACTCACACCATAGTTTAGCAATCCTTCCAATTTGTTTCTAAAGTTAATTGTGGGGTCCTCACTTAGTTTTTTATAGGTTGTAAGAACTTTTTTGTTATTTATTCCCTTTTTCAATATTTTATAGACCTTAGGTAGTGGTAAAGGCCAGCATCTAGAACCACTGTTGCTCCACCCTTGTCTGCCCTTTTGATTACTAGATTCTTGTTGTTTTTCTGCTCTTTAATGGCTTTGATCTGAGACCATGTAAGTTTGTGTTTGTATTTCGTTTTTTTAAAGTTGTTTCTTTTAATTTTATTTTTTTCATCCAAATTCATGAGATCACGTTCCATAGCATACTGGAAACTATCAAGTACTGGTACCCTCGCTTTTAAAGGATAGAAATCAGGGTTAGGTGTATGTAAGTTATGTGGATTAAGGCTTATTACACCAACCCAGTGATTTTCAATCTACCCTCTTCATTTAAAACCAGTAAGCCTTCAAGCTATTTGTTACCTGAAATAGTATAAATCAACATATACTTATGAAAGCATGTGTAGTATAATCAATATCATTTTGTTGCAAATCTTTATCAAAAAAATATCTTTTAACTGTCAACAACCACGCAAACTTGTTAACGTCCATCAACGTTTCAAAAGGGTCAAAGTTACAGGTGGGTGAAAAGTTAAGTCCTTGTTTCAGTACTTCCACCTGAGATGTTGTCAAAATCGTAGGGGTAAGGATTATAACCTGTGAGGCATCATCTAGTTCTTTGTAAATCTTCTTCTTCTGGGCAACTGTCCACATTGATTTTCTCACTTCCACATTTTCTTTCTATTTTCCTTTTGCTCCTCCGTTTTTTTGATGCTGTAGAAGGTAATGTATCCTGTGGATGAGATGTTTGTCTTTCTGGAAGCACAGGGTTTTCATTAGCGTCCGTATCTGTGTTGCCACTGTCAGAACTTTCAATCTCAGAGAAACTAACAGATCTGAATCGATTTTTTCTCCATCTCTTTTTCATGATAGATCTTGGTTGATAATTAGATTTTTCTTATGTTCCATGAATACCTATATTTTGTTACTATAATCGTTCAGAATCCTATTAACTTTCTTTTTTTATTTCCATTATGGTTTGTTCGAACGTTCTCTAATATGTTACCTTTAGCTGTGCTTTGCTTCAATTGATTCCAAGCAATGTTTAAACACTTGCACTTTCTCCTCTGCAGTCTTAACCGCTATTTCTATTTCCTGTAATTTCTCTGTTTCAAATTCAATGATTAATTTAATTAAGGACAAATAACATTACGACAAGACAGTATTCTACTTGTCCATGAAGCTGTCTGTAGTGGTAAATGAAGGCACTTTTCTTATTCTTAAGCCTCTGGGTATAATTTTTTTCATATGAAGTTATGTAAGAGCGTCTGTTGGACCACCATACCATTAATTCCTTTATTTCACTTTTTCTAAGTTCAAGAAACATTGTTTCCAATCATGGTTGGTCTCTTATGTAATGATACTAGTCTCTTGAAACACAGCTGCTAATTTAGCTAGCCATTCTGGCAGTATTCATACTAGTTACCGGGTGGAGGATTCACTTGTGGCGCACTGCTGTGCCTAGCCGATTGAGACTTCCGCTACGATGTTGTTTGGAATGCTGCTTGCCGGCAGTCGAGCCAGGTCAAGATATATAATCACTCCATACCGAGGACTGCAAGGATCCATTATCGTCCTAAAGTAGGTGAGCCACACATTTCATTGCATTATTTGCGTTTTATAGCACAGGATATGATGCAAACATGATAGTGCTTTTTTATTGGCTAGTACTTGTTTTTAAATCAGGAAAAAATTCAATTTTAATATGCTGTGACCTAGAGCCTTACCGTTCGAAACGCGTCAGATTTTTATTACTAGTCAACTATGTACGCTGGTACTGCTGCAACCATTTTTTGGTACAATAAAGTTTTTTTGTACATGTTGCCCAGACCCCGGAAGTTGTTTACTGCCGTCCCAGGCTGGCGCAGCGACTACATTATTTCCTCTGATTGCATTAACAAGAGCCGGCGGATAGTCCGCGACAGTGCATCTATAGGAGCAAGTCAGCGATACAAGCTGCAGTGACGAGACTGATACCGGTAGGTGAGCCGTGCATTTCTGCTTGTATGTAAAATACATTTTTGGTTGACAATAGTGTTGAGCGATTTTTATCGACAAAGTTTAAATCGCAAGGTTTTTATATGGTGATCGAATTTCCAGATCATGCATAATTAAGGTTAAAATCGAGCCTCACTATAAAGATCGCGCCTTTTTTCCGGCGCTCGCTGTAATCTTTTGGCGGCAGCAAATCAGATCCAGAAAAGAGCAGGATGAGATGTGTGTGCGCCGCATGACTGGGAAGTTAATGGGGGGGGTTAGCCGAATTAATTGCTGGAAAAATCACATTACCTACGATTACATAGAAAAGCGTTTCCTGTTTCAGCCTCAGCGTCTCACAGCGTCTCATAGGGATAGGACCTGCTCACCCTGCTGTGGCCAAACAGCTCAGCGACCTTAGTCTATTTCTGCAAAGAGAAACTCAACAATAAGCTTGTTGTGATCCTTCCAAATTAGTTAGATTAGAGAATGAAGATTTTATGTAGTTAGCTAGATATTTTTAAAGCAGCATCTACCCGCTTGGGCGAACACAGACACACTCTATATAATGAAGAACACTGGATAAAGTTCACCAAGACTTAGGTAGACATTGTAGTGGAATATCTTATTATTAACAGTTGCAATTGAAATAATTCCTGTATATTGGGCAGCCAGACTTTATATTGGATACACCTCATTTCAAGTAACAGCAGGTCTCTTTTGTTAGCGCAAACTCCACTTTTAATATCATATACATTTCAGATAGGAGTTCATTTCAAATTTATACCCATTACAACCAGTGACAGTTGAAATAACCCACCTTGTCAGTAAATACAATACAAGCAAACTTGTAGTCCAGCACAGCTGGTTTGATGCCGAAAAAAACCGTGATCGTACGAAAACATCACAGTTACGTGTTATTTTGACTTTTGCATCACCCGAGCATTGTTCATTTACGCAACATTCCACGTACATCTTAAAACAGCAATTCTATATTGCACACAGGTGAATTGAAAGGTGCAAAAAATATCGTTTATTATACCAAAACATAACAGTTATACGTGTTTTATTTTTGACTTTTTGCGCAACAGCATTGTTCCATTGACGCAGCATCTACGTAAAATCTTAAACAGCAATACTATATCACCACAGGTGAATTGAAAGGTGCAAAAATACCGATTATTAAATCAAAACATAACAGTTACGTGTTTTATCACGTTTTGCACCCCAGCATTGTTCATGACGCGGCATCTACTAAAATCTTAAACACAATTCTATATCACCACAGTGGAATTGATAGGTTCAAAAAAATATCGTTTATTAGAACCAAACATAACAGTTACCTGTTTTTGCACTTTAGCGCAGACCCAGCCATGTTTTCATTGACCAGCACCTACAAAATATCTTAAACATCAATTAATATTCACCACCGGTGAATAGAAAGGTCAACAAAATCCGAGTATTATAACGAAAACATAACCGATACAGAAATAACAACCCTTTCTGCACTTTTTAATCTGGGGTCAGAACGGTTTAATTGGTCATACTCGTTCCAGGACAGGATAGCAGATGTCCAGTTGAAACTAAAATGGGTTTATGGGGGGTTGAAAGACTCCTTTTCTCCGGCACTTTTTAAATTTGGGTGTCATGCAGGTTTGGGGCTCAAGCTGTGGCCAAGCAGGTATAAGACAATGACCAGTGAAACTAAAATGTGTTGAAAGACTCCTTTTTCCGCACTTTGTTAAATGTGAGGGGTCATGCATTAGGGGCTCATGCTGTGGCCCAGGACAGTATAGGTCAATGTCCATTTGAAACCTAAAATGGTGGTAGAAAGACTCCTTTTTCCGGCAATGGCTTTTTTAATCTGGGTCATGCATTTTTGGGGCCTTCATGCAGTGGCCCAGGACAGGTATAGTCAATGTCCAGTCAACAAAATGGTGGTTGAAAGACTCTCTTTTTCCGGCACTTTTTAATGCAGGGGTCATGCAGGTTTAGGGGCTCAATGCTGTTGCACAGGACAGTTACAGGTCAATGTCCAGTTTCAACAAAAGTTGGTTGAAAGACTCCTTTTTCCGGCACTTTGAATCTGGGGTCAGACCCGGTTAATGGTCCATCACCTGTGGCCTCATACGGGACAGAATATGTCCATTCAACGAAAAAGGTGGTTGAACATACTCCTTTATCATCTGGCACTATTTAAACTGTGGATCAGACAGGTTTAAATGGTCATTCTGCGGTACAGTACAGAAATAGTTTCGTCGTCCAGTTCAACTAAAATGGTTGTTGAAAGACTCCTTATTGCGGCACTTTTTTTAATCTGGGGTGTCATGCATGTTTTGGGGGCTCATTGCAGCAATCCAGGACAGGGATATTCAATGTCCAGTTTTTCAAGTAAAATGATGGTTAAAATCATACTGCCTTCTGCACTTTTTAATTTGTGGGTGATGCAGGTTTAAAGGTCATGCTGTGGTACTAGACAGGAATAGTGAATGGTCTGTGACATTTTTTTTATCTGTGACTTTTATAACCTAAGTGTGATTTGCCTAAGATTGTAGCAACGTATCCATTTGACTGTTTGTGATGTTATTTACAGCTTCATCTCAACCTTGTTTGTGTGTAATACTGAAGGGTTGTTGTGCTTTCCAAAAAATGTAATGGTAATCGCTCATAATCGATGCTCACTATCGAAAAACCTTATCGATAGCGGCCGACTATCGACTATCGCTCGATCTCGATAGCCAACGCAATCGCTCAACACTAGTTGACAATAATAAAAATTAACTGAAATATCAAGACTTGCAGGTGTTGTGGTGTTACTTCTTATAAAGACCTTTTATTAACTTTCTGTGTACAAAGCTCAACCATATCATTGAGTTACTATCAGTTTTATAGGAGATAGCCTATAACAATATGTATCAAAATATCTGCAACATTGTATGTAGAAGAAATAACTTATAAAGGCTGACTATTCTATAAGCTAATCAGTTTTTAGAATTATTCCTGCTTACTGGTAGCCTTACTTTAATGATTTCCTATGTACCTGTCAGGGATGCTCTATTCTATCTCTGGCTCACCCTGCCTAAAGCAGAGCAACTGCACCAAAAAAGGGTGACCTGTACTGGGTACCTTTCTTGACTAAACCCTGGTCTTAAGCAGGAAGGAGACAGACAATCTACTGCAGATGAATGGAGCACAGACAAAAACAGAAAACAAATAAGAAAACGTGTTCAGTCAAGACAGGAGAGAACACAGTAAAAAATCACTGAGCAGGAGTGTAACTGAAGTTCAAACCAAAGTACAGAACAAGGGAAACACTCACAAGATAGCAGAATGTAGCAGAACCAAAAGCCATGATACAAAATAAATCACAGGCACAAAGCAAACTAAAAAGCCATTTTAAATACCTCACCACAGCTAGGGATTGGATTCAGGGACTTTATCTTTAGGCTGCGGCTAAAATAGGAACCTCTTAAAGGGTTGGACATACGTTACTGATAGAACCCCCCTTTTACGAGGAGCCACTGAACTCTTAAGTCTAGGACTAGGTTTACACAGGATTTGTTTGTGAAATGCCCTCACCAGTTGGTCAGCATTTACGGAAGAGACTGGAACCCATGTTCGTTCCTCAGGTCCATGCCCCTTCTGATGAACTAATTATTTAAGTCCATACCTAACACCACAGGAATCATTATTATCTCCACTTTGAATTCAGATCACCCTCCACCTGGAACAGAGGATCTTAGGGACAGACTGGAGAGATTTATGGAATACATTGTGGATGCGAACGGTCAGAGTAAGAAGTAAGTGAAAACAGACTGTATTAGCCACATGTATGATCAGGTAAGGACCAATAAATTTAGGAACCAATGTGTGCCAGGGCACTTTAAATTTCATATTTTTGTGTAGCAAACCAAACTCTATCCTCCACTGCTTAGACCAATCCTGTAGCATGCCTCTTATCAGCATTCTTTTTATGGACAAACTGGGACTTTCTCAGGATTGACTGGACCTGGACCCAGACTGTACACAGTGTGGGGATGTAGCTCAGTGGTAGCACAAACACACCGTTCTCAGCGTAAGTTTTATAGTCTCTTGGACTTTATTCAGCCACAAATTATACAGCCCACGGAAAAAGGCATATGGGCTTAACTTCAGCCCGAAACAAAATACTCATACATAGTCCGTGTAAATAACTCTCAGTCTCTGTAAGTCCAGTAGTTCTTGGGTGTGTTCCCCCCCCCAGTCGGGGGGAAAGTGGTATCCAAGGACGGAGGTGCAGCTCAAGCTTCACGTCTTGCCCCCAGTAAGCAAACTTGCTGAAACCACCCCCCCCACCCTCCAAATTTCCCTGCCTTAATAAGCCTCAAACAGGCCTGGCTCCCTGGGGATTCACCCCCCCTGCTCTTTGAATGCTCCAAAAAAAGCCTGCCCAAAAAAACCCCATTTTTCCCAGCATCACACTAACAAGAAACTTCAGCAAAAAATTAGCCCCCGGCGTCGCATAAGTGCACCTTTTTTAAAAGGCAAAATCCAGTACAAAAATGAAAATTTCAATCGCAGGGAGCTTTTAAAGAAAAAATACTTTTGCCAATAGAATACAATAATAGCAAAAAGGGGGGTCCCAAAATACATAACAGCCAATTACAGCCTAACATGTAATGTGTCTATTCATTCTACCAATAAAATCACAATGCAATAGTTACAAACAAGTGGATACACCAATAGTGGATAAGAACAATTCCAATGTATAAAAAAACACCCACACGAGCGGGGCATCCAGCTCCGATTTTTGGCGTCTCCCCCGATCCTTGCGCATGTCTGTAAAAAACCGGCAGCAACGGGGCCTCAGATGTTTGAACCATGCGCATGCCCGATAGTACTTAAGGGGAACAAATACACGAGAAGAACTCCTGTCTGTTCCCAAATACCTTCGAGAATATACATTTAAAAGATAATTAAGGAAGACTTTTTGGGACAAAAATGTCCAAAAAAAGGGGTTATCACTTCAAACGACGTAAAAACCAACTTTGTAAATTTTCCCCAAAAACAACAATCTTAATTTAAATATATGGGGCATAAAGGGCAACAAAAAACGAGCAAAAAAACTAAAAGAAAAAAAACAGAAGACTGATGATCCCGCTCGGTTGTCCACACTAAAAAAGAATAAAAAGACATTTTTATTTTAAAATATAAAACAGCTAAAACCCAAAAACACAAATATATACAAAAAAATCCAGATAATTCCTTAACATACCTATTAAAAATCGTGTTCAATCCCAAGGTTTAGGTCTTTAGATTAAAAATCCTTTTTAACCTCCCCCTTAGAAGTTTCTCCCCACCCACCCTTGCAGAGGTGCTACCGGCAATAATCCAAAAATTTTAACTGAGACGAAAAGTCCCATTTTACGGGGTGTTTAGCTACGGGGACAATCATCTGGCTCTAATGTACTTTTTGGTTTTTTTAATACGTTCTCTGGGTTCAAAGTGGTTTCCCCTACTATACCAAGCTGCGCGGGTTGTGATCATATAAATAATATGTCAACTACATGGATCTCCCCTTTTAACCCCTATCTTTTTCGTTTGGGGGTGTGAAAATGAAACACCCGTGGAGATTCCCACAAAAAAGAACAAATTCAAACATGGGAAATGCCCCTCTTAGGGGGTACAAATACGTTTTTTTTTCCTTGTTTTGAGGTCTGCTGAACTAAACTATTCGCAAGTTCCCAGATCTCCCAAAGCCCTCATGGGGGGTAAAAAAAATTTGGGAACAGGAAGTCCTTTGCGCAAAATATCCCATTTTTTTCCTGAGGCACTTACTATCTACCACCAAAAGGGCTATGTTTGTTACAAAAAGGGGATTTCCCCCACCTTACTTCGTTTACAAAACCAAAAAGGGCCTCCCTTTGAACATCCTAGAGTGAACAAGCGTTTAAGCAACGTTTTGGGGTAACCCGCTGAACAAAAATTTTTTCACATCCGGACCTTGCTAAGTTAAACCCCTAGCACTATTTCTCCTTACTCTCAACAGCTGACTCCATGGTAGTGTGTCTAACATATGCTTCGGGTGAAAACTTTTATAATCCAACAGATTATTTCGATCGGCAGTTTTAACAAATAAATCTGTCTCCAAATGGCCATCCTGTACATAAACTAGAGTATCTAGAAATTGTAATGACTCCTCAGATACACTCTTAGTAAACTTTAGACCCACAACACAATCATTAAGATGATTGTGAAATTCATCAAGATCTTCCATAGAGCCTGTCCAAATTAAACAGATGTCATCGATATAACGCCACCAGCACAGGACACTATCCGAAAAGTTGGATTTATACACAAATTTGTCCTCCACAGCTGCCATAAAGATGTTGGCATAGGTGGGGGCTACATTGGACCCCATGGCTGTGCCTCTCAATTGGAGATAAAATTTGTCCCCAAAAAGGAAATAGTTCCTTCTGAGGACAATCTCCAACAGAGTCAGGACAAACTGTGCATATTTCGGATTGCATCCCGTGACGGCGAGCGCCATACCGACAGCCTCCAATCCCTGTAAATGTCCGATCAACGTATATAATGAAACAACGTCGAACGAAACAAGGAAGAATTTATCTGGCAACACAACTCTTCGTAATTTTAACAAAAAATTAGATGTATCCCTGACATAGGAGAGAGCGGACGTGGCATAGGACCGAAGGACCCTATCGAGAAATATCGCTATATTGCTAAACACGGAACCCCTACCCGACACAATTGGTCTCGCAGGGGGATTACCTAAATCCTTGTGTATCTTTGGGAGGGTATATTGAACAGGAGTCACTGGGGAGGAAATCTTCAAAAAATTCCCCAATTTTTCATCGATGATGCTTTCACAAATTGCCCTGTCAATGACAACATTAATCTCCTTCATAATGTCAAATTTAGGGTCTTTTGCCAAAATGGAATATAATACCATCACTAAATTGGCGAAAAATTTCCTCTCATAGGGCCCCTGTCCTCACCACGACCCTCCCCCTTGTCTGCGGGTTTAATAACGAGTGAACGGTTGCTCATCAAACTCTTAAGGGCCTGACTCTCTTCAAATGACAAATTGTGTCTATATCTGATACTTTTATCTTGCAGATCTCATTATTAGTGTCAATCAATTAGTCTCGAAAATGTGGTTAGAAGGGGGGAGAGAAAAAAATCTTTTTCCCTCAACCCAAGATCACTCAATAAACAGATGCCTAAACCCATTTCTTACATTTTCTCTTATTCCCATCGGTCATTGAAAAACTTAAGGTGAAAAACCCCCTGAAAAAATTCTGTAAGTCAATTTCAAAATTGAAACAATCGAAATTTGCAACAGGGCTAAAGAAAAACCCCCCTATTCAACAATTTCACCTCAATGTCAGACAAAATTACAGAGGAATTTCACCAAAAGATTCAACTGAATCTAGCCCGTGGATTCCCCTCGTTATGGACGAAACGCCCGGTCATCTGTCGGGGAGGGTTTTGTTTGAAAAGTCCTTGCCCTGCCTCTTTTTTGTCGATGTTTTTCCCGCTCCCCTTTTCGACCTGTGTTTTTCGGGGTTTTGTGGATCTAAAAAATCAGATAAACCCAAATCATCATCGAGTCAAAATTTCCGTGTTTCCAAGAAAATTTTGTTTTACTAACAAGCAACTGTCGTCCCTATTGATACTGCGAAGCGAAAGGCTTTACTTCACCAAATCAGAAACCTCGGTGAACGTATCGGTCTAACAAAGGCCCTTGTCCCTTTTATATACCCCCCTTGCCCAAAAACCGGGGTTTGGCACCGCTCCCACCAGACTGTGCACTTTTGAGAGGGCATCTGCATTTCCCTGCTGTTTGCTGGCCTTTTTCTACTGTGACGAAAAATCCTGCGGGGCCGGGAAAACCAGCGGGTGACCCAGGCTTATTCCCCTTCTTCTCCCCATGAGGGGGGACATGGTCGGACACTACCTGAATTTTCCTTTCCCTAAAGGTAGTACCGGGGAATCAATCCCCATTTTTGATGGGAATTTTTTCAATGATGGCATAATTCCGTTCTCCCGGGGACAATTTCCTTTTTTTCACAGGGTGTCTTCCCCATTCATACCTGGGGACATAACGGCCCCCAATCCCCCCTCGAGGCATCTGTCGGACCCAAATTCACAGGAGAAGTCCAGGGTACTAACACTGGTTGCTAATAGGGCCTGGTTTGGCTCTTGGAAAAGCCCTCTCTCCCTCAGGGCCCACTTTATCATTTTTGACTTGGTGCCTTGGTTAAGTCTGTAAAGGGGAAGGGGTTTTTCTGAAAATTTTTGGGGAAAACCGTTATAGTACCCCACAATACCAAAAAACCCCCTGACCTGCTTTTTGGGTGAGGGGGGGGGGCCCACTTTGGATCCCCTTACTTTATTCATTTGGGGGTTTTGTTTTCCCCCTTTCCCCATATATCCCCAAAGAAAGCTGGTTTTTTCCATCCCGGGCACACTTATTTTGGGTTTATCGAAAAAACCCAGCCTCCCTTAAGGCATCTAGCACCCCGGGGGACTTTCCCGAGATGCTCTCCCTCATGAAAAGATGACAATTATCTGGGTATGGGCCCATGTATTCATATGTGGGCGCAGCACTTGATCCATAGCCCTCTGAAAGGTGGCGGGGGGCCCCCCACAAACCAAAAGGCATCTGAACATAGTGAAATAACCCATCAGGAGTAGAGAAAGAAGTGTTCTCCTTGCGTCCTTTGGGGTGGTTTGTCAATACCCCTTTGTGAGGTCAAGGGTGCTAATATACCTCCCCAGACCTAATTGCTCGATTAATTCATTCCCGGGGGCATGGGGTAGGCCCCCTTGGATACTTCGTTGAGTCTGGTAATCATTGCGAATCTCCATTCCCGTTTGGCTTTGGCATAGAATAGGGGGCGGGACTATCCCCTTTTCGCCCTCTCAATCCCCCCTAGTTCTAGCTTTTTTCTGCACCTTTTTGGAAATGCCCTCCTGGGGGCCTCAGGATTTAATAGGGCTTCGGGTTTTACCCCACATTGGGGTTGTGAGGATTTCATGCTCTACCCATAGTAGGCCAGGGAATTGTGAACAGGTCTCGTTTCCTCTGCAGCATTTCCTACATTTTGTTTTTGGGAGGGGGATGGGACTCCGGTTTTTTTTTTTATGGCTTTTTGTGGGCCCCCGTTTTGGTCCCCAAAGCAAAAAACCCGGGGGCTCTTTCTCCCAGGGTTTTTATAAAAATTGCGTGGTAAACTAAAAGGGTTTCCTTTTCCCCGGGGTGGTAACCCTTATACTTCACTCCCCCCCCCCTTTTAACTATTGTAGGGGCCCTGCTTTCAACGGGGGGTACTAATAATATACCCGTCCCCGGGTTAAAGACCTTACCCTGCAGACCTTTATGCCGGCCTGCCTTCTTGTGCTTGAAAAAGTGCTCCTTGACAATTTGGGCTTTTCCCCTGGAATCCCCCCTGCTTTGGGGCCCACACTCCACTACATCTTATAGGGGGGGGCTCCTCTCCCAATTTTCCTTGGCCAATCTAAGAGTCCTTAGGGGTCCCCCATACAAAAGCCGAAGGGTAAAAAATGTGGAGGATTTGGGGTTCCTCTCTAATTGAGAACGAAAGTTTTGGAAAGGGAAAATTTTTTCCCCAACCCCGCCCATCCTTTCTACCACTTTCCTCAGCATGCCTTCGGATTTGTTAAACCGCTCAACAAGACCGCCTTTGAGGATGGTAGAAAAGTGCGCAGTGGTAATTTTCAAACCTTACCAGCCCCCACTTTCCCTTCGACATGAAAGGGTTCCCTGATCCTAAAGTTTCCCTTTGGAAATTTCCTGTGCGGGAGAAAAGTAGAAAGGTCTTGTGCAATTTAGGGGTCAGGGGTTCTAAAGGGGGAGGGGCCCTCCGGGTAACGGGTGGCGTAAAAAACAATACCAGGAGTACTTGTGCCCCCTCGCTGATTTTCCCCAATGGCCCTCCAAACCCATCGCATCTAAAAAAGGGACCTCAAGTTTGGTAGCGGAACCAGAGGGCAAAAAAAAAAGGCTAAGGGGATGTGTTTGGGCTGTGGGACACGTTGGAAAAAAACCCCTAATCTCCGGTAACCCCCGGGGGAAAATAAAAACGCTTTTGTACCTCTCAAGGTTTTGTCTGCACCAAAATGCCCCCCTAACACATGGGTGTGGGCCATATCCAGGACCATACCCTTTATGGGCCCTGAACCCATTAACTTTCTCCCACCTAAACCCTGATTTTGGTGATCGGTATAACAGTCTTGATTCAGGGAAAAAAGCGAAACCACTCTCTCCCCCCGACACCGGGGTACCCCATTGAGAACGGTCACATTTTCCCGGCCCCCCTTTTAGGGTCAAGTCCGTATTTGGGGCGGCCCAAAATTTTGCTAGATACTCCAATCGCGGACAGGTCGCGATGGACCTCTTCCTCATTATCCCCCCCAAGACTGAAAAAGGAACTCTGGGTTTGTTCCTGTTCCCCCCCAACGGCTGGTCCAGGCACCGTGTGGGATTGTCAGAGACGGTTTTGCCGGGTCCCGAACAAAGGCAGTCAGGCCCCACAAAACATCGGAAATTTGACCCTGCACCACCAAACCTTGTGTGACAGGGGTACCCCCAGCCTTTTCAATTTTAAACCCGGGAAACTTTCCCCAGGATACATGTGCCCCCTATTTTTTCCCCAGGGACCAAACAAGGGGGTGCGGGGTTTGATATAAGATAACTAAATTCCCTGAGTCAGTATCCTTAGCCCACGGTCCCTTTTAATGAAATTTTACACATGGGGGTTCCTCCCTTTTGGTTGCACGCGCTGCACGCCCGGATGTGCAAAGCGGATGGGAGCGGGCAATGGGGCTTGCAGTGAGGGGACCTGACCGCTATATGTCCCAAGCCCAACATCCAGCACACAATACCCCCGGGCTTCCCCTTTTAGCACTGGGGTTTGGGCCCCCCCGGCCTTGGCACGACCCCCCCCGGGGTCTTGGCTCTAGGGTTCTGTACTCCCAGTCTTGGCCCTCCGTTGGGGTTTGGTTCCGGGGCCCCCCCCAGAGACTCCCTACGGGGGCCCTCTCAAACCAGTCCCACTAGGTATCCGCCGTCTGGGATTACCCCGCGCAATCCAGCACTCACAGAAAGCGGAAGAGAGTGCATAAAGCTTTTCCATAACCACCTCTCCCCTTTGCGTGGGGAGCACATCTCAGGTGAGCCGTTTTTGGACCAGATGAACAAGTCAAATGCTGCGACCTCGGGGAAATTTGGGCCCTTTCTGTTGCCCATGGGGTACCCCCTGAGCCCCGACCGCCACGTAAAAACCCAGGGTACCCGGATCTCCGTTTTAATTTAAAATACTCTTTTGACCCTTTTGGCAAAGGGCATAGAGGCCCTTTTTGGGGCCCCCAGTTTTAAAAAAGGGGGGTAGAACCCTCGCCCCTTGCCCCCGGG
Organism: Phyllomedusa bahiana; assembly: GCA_025379985.1. Taxonomy (NCBI): domain Eukaryota; kingdom Metazoa; phylum Chordata; class Amphibia; order Anura; family Hylidae; genus Phyllomedusa; species Phyllomedusa bahiana. The sequence goes on along the minus strand of JAODAL010015995.1, from coordinate 8,572 downwards.
GGGGGCAGCGCCTCCTGGTCGGGACCCCTTCAAACACTGGAGGAATGCCCTTTTTATTCTTTCGGAGTCATCTTTGGAGGGCTTCCCCGACGGGCCCTTTTACCCCATTCCCTCTTACGTGTTGGTGGAGTGGAGTTTCCCGGGCCCGCACGGGACCGTCAAAATGGCCATTGCTGTCAGCGCTGTTGGTTGCCTGCTGCCCTCATGGCTTCAGTATTTTAGCCCTTTTGTTTGCTGTTCTGTGCTTGTTTTGCACCTGCATGGGTTCCCTATAGCTTCTGTTGCTGTGCTGTGGCTTGCTGCTGCTGCAGTTCGCCTAACTTGGGGTTTTAAAGAGCCCCCATGTTAGCAGTTTTAGCTTGGGTTGCACTGGCTTTGATCCAGACATGTACGAGGGCGGTGACCCCCACCAATTTTTGGGGTGTTGCTCGGGTACAAAACACACCGTTCTCCTACGTTTTTTGTCTCTTGGCCTTTATTCAGCCCCAAATTAACAGCCCCTGGAAAAAGGCTATGGGTTTAAATTCAGCCCGAAACAAAATACACATTCAAGTGTGTAAAAATTGTAACCCGTAGTTCTTAGTGCATTTCCCCAACCCGATCGGGGAGTGGTATCCAGAGGAGGTAGGTGCAGCTCAAGCTTCCCACATCTTGTCCCAGTCAAGCAAACTTGCTGAGAAAACCCCCAACCTCCTCCAAACTTCCCGCCTTAATAGGCCCCCAAAACCCGGCCCGGGGTACCCGGGGGAAATCCCCCCACCTTGCTCTTTGAATGCCCCCAAAAAGCCGACCCAAAACCCTGCTATTCCAGCAGTCATAAAACAAAAAAACTGTCAGTAACCCTATCGTACTGACGTAGGCTAAAAGGGTTTTTTCACCGAGATCAGAAACCCCCGGTGACCATACGGCCCTCACAACGCACCCTTTTCCCCCCTTAAAAGTTTTTATTTCAATTCCCCCCTAAAGGGATTGAAAGTGGAAGAAGAGAGAAAACCAAAGAGAAGATTAAAACTTTACTTACATAAAAATGACAAAGAATCAACGCAAACATGGTGGTGATTGTTGTTGGCAAACTCTGCTAGAGAAAGACAAGCTCGCCTCTCAGATTGATTATTTACACAATAGCACCTGAGGTTTTGTTAGAGTCTGATTAAAAAATGTAAACACAACACAATATCAGCATCACTCTACAAGCACTAAAAAAGTCAAAGAACCTCTAAATTTCAGCGAGAGAAGATTCCAGCTATAACCTGATATGATTAAGAGACCTGTGCAGATGAGTGGAGTACATGAATTAAGATGTAAAGGTGTGAACAGAAACCAAGAGAGGTAACATAAAGCCTAGGTTCCCATCTGAATTGAAGTCACCTTGCCATTGTGATGGGGGTTTACAGTTTGATAAAAAAATGTACCTAAAAACCCCAAAAAATTTTTTTTGTTCCAAAACAGCAGAAAAGTTTTTAAAAAAACCTTTTCCCCCTTTTCTGTTTTTAGTGTTGTAAGTGTTTAATATTGTGTTGTGTTTGCATTGCTTTTTGCTACCACACCAGCGTGCACCTATATACTTATTTTTCAAAATGAATGTGATGACAATATTTTATTTTTAGATTGATTAAAACATTTAGTCTGACTATTAGACTCAGGATTAACCATGGATGAAAAGGACAACTGCATTCCGAGTTTAGAACAGAAATTCCTCCGGAATTTAAAAACACAAAATGTTCACTCCTATCAGAAACAATGCTTTCTGGGAGCCTACGAAGGCATACTGAAGCGATAAAACTTAATTTTGAGCCTGTAGGAAATAGTGCCAAGGAAATAGGACAGGGGGGTATTAAAAAAGGGATGATGCAAACGATGAGAACATCATTCCCCATTAAAATCATGGAAAACCACACTGAATTTGTCTACAGTTTTGGGGAAAGGGAAGGGAAAAAATTGTAGAGCTTGAACAGGGTTTAAAAGGGAGGCCAAAATAATAAAATGACTGGATGGACTGCAATACCCAAAAGATTGCAAGAATAGGGTTATTTAAATTTGGAGAAAAAACGTTTGAGAGACATAAAAATTTTATAAATATATTAAAGTATATAGAGATCTTTTTAAGAATTTTTTATACTAGGATTCTATCTAAAACAAGGGGGCATCATCTATGTCTTGAGAAAAATGTTTTGTACGTAAACATAGGAAGGGATTGTTTCCTGTAAGAGCAGTGAGACTGTGGAACTCTCTGCCAGATGAACTTAGTGAATTCACTATCCGAATTCAAAAAGGGATGGAAATTTTTAAAATGTTTTAAAAAAATTAACAAGTTATAGGACTAGGATTCTGTAGAAGGGTGTTGATCCCGGATTTATTTGATTTTCCAGACTGGGGTTTTTGCTTCCCCTTTGGTCAAAATGTAACACAATAAGCTGAACTGGATGGATGTCTGTGTTTTTTCATCTTTACAAACTATGTAACTATGTAACTGGGTGCAATAGTCATGTGAAGTCATGTAAAGTAGCTGTAGGCTGGGCCCCAAAAATCAAGTCCCCTACTGAGCCCCAAGAATCAATTCAGGGGTGGACCCCCAGCACCCCCAGTTTTGATACTGGGGGGTTTATACTAAATTCCTCAACAAATCAGAAAATTTAAATTTTTTAGAACGGTTCCCTTTATGGCACAGAGTGCCCAGATAGTGATGAGGAAAATTATTTTAAATTTAAAAATGAAATACCCAAATTTTAAATCCTTAATGTATGGTATAATTGCACCTTTCATTATAATTATAAAGGTATCCTGGGAGTTATTTTTCCATAAACACAAGTGATGAAGACCATATGAGTCAATAATATTGATCAGACACAGAAGCAGAAAACAGTGAGTAACTCATGAGTGACATCTTCTCTGCAACTGTTCATTTTCTTCTCCATCTGGTCCAGAGCAGCATGATTTCTTTCAGTTATAACTCACCATTCTAGAGTTTACCACCAAGACATATGAGGTTCCCTTCTTTATAATATCCTCACCCTTCATTGTACTCGCCGCAATTACGCCGTGTGAACATACCCTAAGATAGAGAGAAATAGCTCATACCTGTGGTGAGACAACTCATTTAACATTTACTAAAATTCATTAAAAAGAGAACAAACACAAAAGGCCCAAATTATGCCTGCATAACAAAGGGGCTTAAATTATCCCGAAATAAATAAAAACAATGGTTGTAGTGAAATACGATAATGTTGAAGAGAGAAACAATGGGTACTCGCTACACATGCCCTACTTGGCCTCATGCGCCCTAGAACCTAACTACAGGGTAGTTGCCCTAAAACGGCATCCCCGAACAGAACTTTTCCCTTAAACACACTTACCCTAATATCAAAATATCAAAAATCCAAAATGTTTGTGTCCCAACATGTTCGATGCCCCATATGCATCTCCTTAGGGGAAAAGGATGATCTAAACATGGAAAATATTAATATCTAACCATAAGCAAAAACAAAAGTTTGAGGGTATGATGTCCACTCAAAAACAATTTGGGCGTATGGTATTCACTCAACCAATGGTAAACTGAGGGTATAGTATCCAATCAACAAAAGAAAGATCGACACAATTAATCTGAAGGGGTAGTTGTCCAATAGTTAAGTTTATTACATGCTTATGTTCAAACAGGCTAGAGATATAGTGATCATAGATTAAGACCCCAGTAGTCAATAAACATTTCCTATAGCCAGTATAATGACATTACCAATGTACTCAGTATCTTATCATTTCATTCACTTAGAGCAACATGTATGATTTTCGGCACCCAGGCAGCATTTTTTTGCACACATCTGTAGCATACAATGCGCCTGAAGCCTTTTTTGTGTTTGTTCTCTCGTTAATGAATACTAGCAAATGTCAAGTTTTAAATACAAGTTATTTTTCAGTTTTACCCCGAAAGAGTATCAATAAAATAAAACATAATACACATTATGACCACTAATATGAATTATATTACACAATGATATCCATAAAATGAATTATGATACTTACTGTGCCCCCTTAAATTATCTGTAACACACACTGTGCTGCCTAAAAGGAAATTTAATATAGTTTGTATCCCAAGTAATTAATTTTAATACAAACTGTACCACTTAAAATGAGTTCAAGTGCACACTCTAAAATATGTATACCACACAGTGTGGCTCCTATTATTAATAATAAATACTGTGCTCCCAAAAATTTACTTTGCTCCTATAATGTGGACCCTATTAGTTACAGTATAAATGCACATAATAGCCCATTTTATTAGTTATAAATGAACACGGTGGCACAAGTCTAAATAAAATACATTCCCCTGTCCCCCTCTTTGTAGAGATCCCCCTGTCCACCTTTTTTCATGTAGAGGTGCCTTTCTTGCTTCTTCTGGCCAGGCCTAAATGAGGAAAAGAAGGTAGGTGGTGTGATGACATTGTGGTGCCACCTGAATCACAGAGAAATCAACAAATTGTGGGACATAAAACCAAAGACTTCCTTGCAGCCACCAATGCAAAGTCATTCATTTGTATCTGTGTCCGCAGATACAATTGTGTTTAGATAAAACATTGGGTGATGCCTCTTTTACCTTCATTCCCCAAACACAGCCTTTATTTTATCAACCACTTCCGGAGAACCAAAAAGAAGAGGTGCAATAATTCCCCTTACCTCAGCTCAACTTAAAAAGGTTTACTAATACTTTCCTGCAGCTACTGGAGCTTCTTTTTTGTTGCTTTGCAACAAAACAGTCAGGAAGGGCTACTGATTGGCCATATACATGTATAACTGTTGACTGGTACTTTACAACCTAGAGACACTTCCTGTGAAATGAGAGTCACAGAGTTTTGTTAATGTATTTATTTTTAAAGATTCCACATAGTCATTATTTTCCTTGCCTTACTAAACATCATTCACTTTTACATCTCAGTCAAATGGAATAAACTTTTCTCCAACAAAGCTACTTTAATAGTCTCAGTCCTTGCATTTACCAGTAAATAACTCCATTTTAATAGGTTTTAATCTCCTTTAAAACATAATCTTTTTCTGAAGACCTTCATCAATCTCATTGTTTTTCTTCATCATTGTGAAGCATGACATTATTATGGATTATATTAGTCATCATTGTTTTGCTCAAGTATTCTAAGTCTGAGAAAGTCAATTAATGGTAATTATTAGACCTTGAATGTCATGCAAATATATTCTTTTAATTGGTGTATTTGTCAGAGCTTCATGCTAAGATATTAGAATTAACATACTTTCAATCAATACAATTTTGTATGGAGAGAGTATTTAACAATCATTGACTTAAAATATCAATGGCTAGAGAATGAGTTTCAGATAGGCTGACATTTAAGCTCTAGTTTAAGATTTTTTTTATAATATATGCAACCATTATTGTGCTGAAATTTCAACAGAGTTTCTGTATTTTTAAAATACACATAACACTATACAAGAATTAGGTAAGCACAGAAATGCACATGATTATGAATGAATGACAAAAAAGAGAAAGCAAGTATTTCTTACATGCATTTCAAATAATGCCATAATAATATAGGCTACTAAATAAATCAGCTACAGTAATTGCTGCAGTAGGTTCTGCATACCATTAATGAAATAATTGAGATAATTGTTACTTTTCTTAAAATCCAAATGAACAAAAACATTTGAATGTGCATCGGCTCAATCACCTACAAGAAAGCAAACCAAGACCAACATGGTTTTTTATGACTTTATGCAAGTAAAATGTAATTACTGTATCATGAAATGTTCTGCAACTTTGTAATAGATCCAGTCTTTGACTTTCTTACAATCTTATTTATTAAATAATATAGTTATCTGCTATGTACCGTCAGTTGTAACATCACAAAAAATATTTCCAATTGTTGAAAAGCAAATAAATCCCCTTTTCTTAACTACCATGTCCTAATAATATAAATCATAACATAACAGCTTGTCAGTCTATCGGAGATGATTCAAATAGAAGAAAAGAAAAATGACCTGGTAATACTCTTCCTTTCAGTGCCGTGGCCATCAAAGTGATCCAAGATGGCATCACTGTTCATGTGAGTCTGCATCTATTCATAGACCATATCAAAATGTTGCTGGATATACCACATGTTACTGCTGTGGCCTAGTATTGGCTGCAGGGTCATGTGAAAAATTAATAGTGACTTCATCGACCAGTACCACCATGACTGTCAGCGACACTGCAATGAGTAGGTTTATAAAGTATGTTTTTTTTTTCTTCCTATTGACTGAAAACAATGGACTGATGTATCGATAAGCAGATATTATTTTTTGAACACCCCTGTAATGTAAAAACAACTCATGTTTGTTATGACCTACACCAAACAATATTGTAAATAAAAGTGGTTTACAATCCCCTCAATGGACCATTAATCTATTGTCTCTTATTATACAATTTCTACAGTATGTTGAATTGTTTATTAAATATAACATACCAGTGTGTCTGCAGCTGCATCACTACCATTTAATTTGCAAAGAATGTCTTAAAATCTTAAATCAACTTCTTCACCCTTCCCTCCATAATGTATTCCTGTAACCTGCCATCTTCTATTGCACAGCACTTTGGCTGGAACATACAATCCAGTGTATAAATCTACCATGTTATATATAACAACTGTAAAAAACCCCAATAGTCATAAGTAGTGATGAGCGATTACGTTGGCCATCGACATCGGTCGATGGTCGATAGTAGACCATTATCAACAAGATAGTCGATAGTAGATTATGAGCGATGACCATTAAAGTCTATGGGAGAGCAACAACACCTTCATTCTTACACCCAAACAGGGCTGGAGAAGCTGGAATTAACATCCACAACAGTCAAATGGATACGTGCTACATCTTAGGCAACACACTTAGGTTAAAAAAGCCACAGAAAAAAAATCACACACCATTCACTATCCCTGTCTTGTACCATAGCATGACCGTTAAACCTGCATCACCCACAAATTAAAAAGTGCCAGAAGGCAGTATGATTTGAACCATCATTTTACTTGAACTGGACATTGAATATCCCTGTCCTGGAACGCAGCATGAGCCCCAAACCTGCATGAACCACAAATTAAAAAGTGCCAGAAAAGGAGTCTTTCAACCACCATTTTAGTTGAACTGGACATTGACTATACCTGTCCTGGGCCACAGCATGAGCCCCAAACCTGCATGACCCCAGATTCAAAAGTGCTGGAAAAAGGAGTCTTTCAACCACCATTTTAGTTTCACTGGACATTGACTATACCTGTCCTGGGCCACAGCATGAGCCCCAAACCTGCATGACCCCCAGATTAAAAAGTGCCGGAAAAAGGAGTCTTTCAACCACCATTTTAGTTTCACTGGACATTGACTATATCTGTCCTGTACCGCAGAATGACCATTAAACCTGTCTGACCCACAGATTAAAAAGTGTCGGGAAAAGGAGTCTTTCAACCACCATTTTAGTTGAACTGGACATTGACTATACCTGTCCTGGACCGAAGTATGACCACTAAACCTGTCTGACCCCCAAATTAAAAAGTGCCAGGAAAAGGAGTCTTTGAACCACCATTTTACTTGAACTGGACATTAACTATATCTGTCCTGTACCGCAGAATGACTATTAACCTGTCTGACCCCAGATTAAAAAGTGCCGGAAATAGGAGTCTTTCAACCACCATTTTAGTTGAACTGGACATATACTGTCCATGTCCTGGGTAGCGCTTGCCCCTCCGTATGAGTGCGGACCAATTGAGCTTCACTTGGAAATACTGGTGGTTAACGCTCCTGTTCCACCCAGGTGCCCTTATTCTTGGCATGCTTTTTCTCATTTTACTCAACGTGCTGGCGGAAATTGTCTCTGTACTTTGTTCTCTATCCGTGCTCCATACTCCATGTCCTCTGAATAACCTACATCTGGTCAAGTTTTCCTGTACTTCCCTTGTACAATTCAGAGGAATTTTTTCCCAGCTATTTTGTACATGCAAGTTTTTTTAGTAGTTTAATTCTAGAAAACACATTTTTAAAATAGGATGGAATCCCACCATGTCTTTGTTTCTCTTTTTTAATTGTATTAAATGGGTTGTCTCAATACAGGGATTGATAGCTATGTTGCAAAAACAAGTCATTTTGCAATATGTGTCCATTAACAGTGTCCTACCTATTCCTGTTTCTGACAGCACCATCACCCTTGAGCAACTCTTGACAATTGTGAAGAACAAATGTCTGTTAGAAACAATTTTTTTTTATAATAGGACCTGTAGTATAGTTGCACTTCAAAGCAAAATGCCCTCAAAAATTCAAAGCATGACCCTTGAGCCACTTTGGACAATTGTGAACAAATGTCTGTTAGAAACAAAATTTTTTTATAATAGGACTTGTAGTATAGCTGCATTTCAAAGCAAAATGCCCCCAAAAATTCAAAGCATGACCCTTGAGCCACTTTGGACAATTGTGAAGAACAAATGTCTGTTAGAAACAACATTTTTTTTTTTTAATAGGACCTGTAGTATAGCTGCATTTCAAAGCAAAATGCCCCAAAAATTCAAAGCATGACCCTTGGCACTTTGGACAATGT